>JAGMUU010000088.1:0-17482 GCA_020744375.1 Dactylonectria estremocensis | reverse complement strand
CCTGCCGCCTGTGTTTGCGCATTGGCATTGTCGATTTGATTTACACTTGATCGGTATTGTTGGTGATTACCTGGTTTTCTTGATTGGCCAGTTGATTGTGATCCCTCTAGTGCCGGGTCTATAGGTACAGTTTCTGGAATATCACCAGGTGTACTCGGTTGCACAGTAGAGTGTGACTTCCACAATGCCAGGCCCACCGGCTGGACATCCGGAACACCATCGGATATGCTTGGTTGCACAGTAGAATGTGATTCTCTTGGTGCTGCGTTTGTATTCGAGTTTGCCGCACCAAATATATCATTGTACATCTTCAGCCCGAGACTGCTGAGTGTGCTGCCAAATGACGAATCCATTACAAGATAGTGTATGTACGAATATTCTTAGGGTGTGTAATCATGTGTATTAAGCCAAATAGTATTGTAAATATGAACGATAAAGGTTGATGCCATTCACAATGCTGTTTTGTGATCGGTACATTCTGGGGTAGATTTCGATTCTCCCACACTAACCGGTCCTACTCTGCTCTTGATCCGATTCTATCCCGATACTCCCACGTCATCTTTATCTCTATTATACCTATCAAACTATATGATAAAATCCTCTATCGTCATTGTCTTGACCCATCTACCAATAAACGATAGGTCTATCCCACCATGGTCTTCTTTAGTCTTCCAATTTCATCCCAATATCAGACTTGATTATTCATCCCATCATCTACTCGGAGCATCATCACACCGGTATACCAATAGAGCATCATATTCCTCCACCCTCTTACTTTCGTGATAATTAACTTCGGGCTTAATTATTCATCCCATTATCTGGTCGGAGCATCATCACACCGGTATACCAGTAGAGCATCATACTCCTACACCCTCTGATTCTTCTAACATTAATAACATCAGGCTTGATTATTCATCCCATTATCTAGTCGGAATGCCATTACACCGGTATACCAATACGGCATCATACTCCTCCACCCTCTTATTCATATGGCCGCTGCAGTATTGATATACCAATAGATCAAAATATCCCTTCACCCTCTTTCATTGTAATGGTAACATCGATGGACACTTATGTGATTGACATAATACACACCACGTTATTTCATCTACCTATCAAATACTGCTCAGCTCTCATACTTTCTTTTTTTCTTCTTTTTTCATGCATTAATTTCTTAGTCAATCCTTTGTAATTATAGAAGAAGCAAATCTATTTAACAGCTACGTTGATTGATCAATTCCGCTGTGCAAGTATCCACTTGACAGGCATCAAGGTTCTTACCTCAAGATGCTTTACTGCGATCGGCGACATGTGCTGACGTTTTGGCCAATCCTTTGTACTCATGGAAAAAGCAGATCTGTTCACCATCTATCTTAATTGATCAATTCAATTGTGCGAGTATCCACATCGGCAGGGATAGTAGCTCTTGGCTGAAAATGTTGGATGGAGATCGGCGATGCCACATCCTCTCTGCGCAATGAAGTACAGTATCTTTACCAAGTGGTATCAATCTTCGCATTGTATATACTATATCATTTAATAGATTATAAATATCAGATGTGTTTCTTCTTTGTTCTGTACATTTGCATGCCAATCTTACAGGCTTATCTTACAATTACTCTCTCTCTCTCTCTCTCTCTCTTAATGTGTGGTATTCTGGGCTGTTGTATTGGGTTTGGAAAACTTATAGATTGATATGTGGGGGAAATAAGCGTGCGGTTTCAACACCAGTGCGAGTGATAAAAGTCCAATGGTCTCAACACCAGGACATCTTGGCATGGCCGCTTCTTATACTCAAATTGACAATTTTCCCTCTTTGGTATTGCGACTGATTGATCTCTGCTAGTCTCAGTCCCCTGATCCCTGTCTCAATTATTGACCCTCACCCTATTGGCTAGGTCTCTTAGTTCCGCATTAAGCTCTTCAAATCGTGCCACTCAAAATGGTGCCTTCTCCTCAAAGCCTGCTGCGTACGTCTTATTGGCTACGCAAAAACAAAGGTAATACACACACGCGCCCTATTGGCCAAATCTCTTTATCCACCCACCCGGAGCCAACCACTTAAAACCGTGCCCTCTTCTTAACACGTGCAACAACCCACTAGTAAAACAGGCTCTTCTTGCAAGCTTTGTACCGAAAGGCTACTCAGCGCAAGGAAGCCGCCAACTTGCCAACCACGCCCAGCTTCCAACTTCCAACTTCCAACGTCCCCCGGCGGACGTGCGCCTTCCCCTGTATTCAACGGTTTTCGGCGCGGTCACATTTTACCAAACTTAGCTTAGTCCGCTGATTCTAGCTCTTGTTTGGTCTGTCCGTCGCCATAGTCCGTGCGGAAAACCGATCAACATTGGATGATTGCGACAAGTTTGTCGGGCGCTACTGTATCACCTCGCTTCACAGAGCGATCCGCCAATCCGAAGAAAGGATCGTGTCACTAATGCTGCTTTTGTGGGGAGCCCCCCCGTTCACTAACTTACTGAGTTTTGGCTCCCCCAGCCCCCGTGCGTGATCAACATCCGTGCACGAAGTATCGCCAAAAGGTGGTCCGGACCGATGACCACGCCTTCCGATGCTTGTGCGCTAAGTAAGTAGCGCTGTGAGTTGGCCGGGCCAACAGCATCCGACAAGGGTATCGGCAATAACTTCGGACCAACACGTCCCAGGGTTGATAGACGGCTTGCCCCATAACGCCAACGGGTAAGCTCCTTCTCCTTTTAGCGGAGACGGAGAAGCAAACATTCATCTCATACGAAGTAGACTGATGAATGGACGGAGTCGACGGACAGTGCTCCGTATGTTTGGGCGGGGATAGCGCCTCAGCCACTTGGCGGCGCTAGAGACAACAGGAGACGACGTACTCAATTTCCACACTAAAGATGAAACCGGGGTTCTTGACATGATCTCATTCCTTAAGACGAGGACTGGTGCAAACCTACGGATCATCGTAGGAATGCGGGAGGGTATTGGTCTATTGACTTCCGACAGGGGATACTGTCACCATGAAGACTGGATAGCATTGGCCATCGCAAGGGTCAGAGACTTACCACCACCATTGATAGGGAAAATAGGCCTAGCCGTCAAGGCGAGGACATCGGCCGCCGAAGCCAAGAGGATCAGGAAGTTGGCGAGCATGGTGACGGTTGAATTGAAAGGAGTCCCGCTGTGTTGCTCTTCATGAAATTATGTGGTGCTGAAAGGCGAAGGGGATTTATAACTGACTATGGGCTCACGTCTATTGAAGGGAAACATAGGATAGCCGAGGCCAGTTCAAGTCATCGCCATCAGTATTGCTCATCCCTGTCGGCTTCCGAGATGTGCCAAGGAGTCTCTCAATTGCTCGTGGCCAAGCTAGGGCGACCGTTCTATGGAATTTTTGGAGCAAGTCTAGGAGACCGGTCCACTACCTCTAATGGCAACCCTTGCATTGTGGAGTCCATCATGCTACCTGCTTTCTGTCCAATACCTTACTCGCCTAGCGTTGTTTGGTTGTTTGCACTCCAACGTGATCCACCCGTGGTGGGGCGCAGTAGTCGATAAACGAAATTGGTGCTAGAAAGCAAACAAGAGCAAGTTGCATAAAGCTGAACTAGCCGCGGGCCAACACATGTAGGAGGAGCAAACAAGACAAACATCCCAGATTAGTTCTAGCCCTTTACGGGCCGCGACCAACAAGTGTTTGTTTTGCAGCTCATGTATAGACAACATAGACTCGGCATGGATTAAATGACTGTTACGTGCGAGTACAGGACCAACACACAAGTCCGATGCCCCGGCCTTTGCCGTCTAATTTGGCTTGGATGCAACTCTAGACCTATGTACAGACCAGATACGTCCTTGACTCCCTTGTTTTTGGCAGCACGAAGCGAGGAGTCATGTTTGCACGCTAAAGAAATGCCGGTTCCACCAAATCTGCGACCCAAAAATAGGTTTGTTTGCTCATCTCGTTTGCTCATATTTTGTTACTCATCTTGTTTGCTCATATTTGTTTACTCAACTTTGTTTGCTCCTCATGTTAGCCCCTCATGTTACAGTGGCATACATGGTACCTTTAAAGAACGCAAAACTGGTTCTTCATAATGCAACGACAAGTCATGTGTCGTTCGGAAGGTTCGAAATACCACCACTGCGGAGGAAAGAAAAGGCGAATATTGTGTCAATATTCAAGCTCTTGATTCGCGGCCAATGGCTGTTCATGTTCTGGCCAGGATCAACCAGACTGTCGGGTCAGGCAGAGGGAAGTAAAAAAGGGAACTGTGATCGCTGCTCCCCCCGTTTTAAGATCTCTCTTTTTTTCTTCTCTCTTCCCGGGCTCATTCTTCTATTCCGCTCGAAAGTCGGTAACCTGCGAAACCATGCATCTCAAACCGCCCTGCCGCCCTCCGCCACCCGCGCCACAATGTCGCACAATCATTATTCGACATCCCCAATATTCCGTCCACGACAATACACTCATTCGTTTCCCCGCGCTCGATGCCGCTACAAGTCAGGACAGGGATGACTCGAGATTTGACTGTGGCATTCACCATCTCACGGCTCTGGCGGCGTGCCAAATCATCGCCGGAAATGCCGCATACCTGAGCTGCGACCGGCACAGCGAGTACCCTGTAGAACTTGACTATAATGGCATCTTGACGAAAAGCCAATATTATTTGCAGGTTCCTCAAGGTGAGTGCATCCTTTTCACTTAGTAATTATAGAGCTAAGATGAGATCACGTCTAGGAGTCTATGATATCTCTCCGTATCCCATCATTTGCGATTTTGAGGATTGGCAGTTTCCGCACGGCGGCCTCCCAGGAGCTTGGGCGCGTCTCAACCAAACGCTCAGCGAGATAAAGTCTCCCAGTTCTGGCTGCTTCATGACTAGCTTCCCGACGAAAGATATAGCCCATCTTATACCGCAAGCCTCTACTTCCTGGTTTCGCCGGAATCGGATGGGCGATTACCTCACCAACCCCCGCGGAGCGTTCGGCCCCGACAATGAAGCGAACGTATGCCGCCTCCGTGGAGACTTACTAAAAGACTTTGACGAGCTTGCATTTGCTTTTGTGCCAAAGTTCACGAGGCGTGGTTGTCGCTTGGTTGCGCATTACCTGTCGGCTGCCGATGATCTCATCTGTCCCGCCAGCATGTTCCATAACCAAATGACAAACCCGCTCGACAAGATTGCTCCCGAGTTTCTTCTCGCCCGCTTTGCCTATGCTGTCTTTGGGCTCCTCCATGGCTTCACAGCGCAGACGGAAAGACGTCTGGCCATCGCCGAACCTGGCGAAGACGAGCTCGGATTATGCGCTTGGGTTCATAACGTGTACACAATGACGTCTGCCGAGGTGGCAGCCCGGCGAACAGAACTTGCGAGAAGATCGATTTCCAAGAAGAGAACTCCAGAGGAAGCTGGGATAGACGACGATGGACCCATCGGACCGAGTCTCAATGGACAACTGATCATGGGCCATGAGCAGTTGGTCGAACGGCCTTTCGAACCAGTGAGCTCTCTTACGGCCCTGAGACAGGTTCGCAATATCGTCAACCGCGGTTCAAGACTACAGCAAGTCCCGAAGCGACCTATTAGGTTCACCAATCTTCCACCTGAAGTCCGCCTGATGATATGGGCGGCAACTTGGCCAGAGCCCCGCATAATTGAGTTTGTGACCATCGAACACGACAACCCAGAAACTGGCAACATGGACGACTATGCCAGGCTTCAATTCTTTTGTAGCATTTCTTCCTGGCTCATGTCGGATCATAGCTTGAGACCTGCAGACTGGAGGCCAGTCCCCAGAAACTCATTCAGGCAGCTCCCTGATGAGAACGCGTATCCAGTTGCTCTTTCCATATGCTCAGAGTCTAGGGCGCACACACTGAAGAGCTTCTGTCGGATGCGCCATTACAGTCAGCCTGGCTGGTCTTTCTACTTCAGCCCAACGCGCGATATTCTTTGGCTTTCTTCTTACCTATGGAGTCTCGAGGAGGAGGATGTGACAGCCTTAAGTACGTCTTATGGCCGACAACTGGCCAACGTCCAGAACGTGATTCTGAGTGTGACTGATTGGAGTGAAATCGCAGATCTCGAGATCTTGCGTCTTCTTGGTGGTGTTAATACCATCCAGATACTCCTCGCCGTCAACCAAACGCCAGCAGACGTTCTTCAACTCCAGCACAGGGTCCAACTCCAATTTGGGGACGATGAAAGGTGGTGCTCGATATTTCGGATTGTGGACCGGCTATACAATGTCTGTGGTGAAGTCGCAGTAGGGAGAATCAGGCATTAGGGAAGGCGGCGTCCGGGGCCAAGTACGAAGCCATTTGGGATTCCACTATGAAGCACTCTCCATATATTCTGGCAACCTCATGTACTCCGCGATTGATTGAGACCTTAGTCTGTATATCATCAACGTTAATGTAGCAGTTGCGATGAAACGAGTATAGTACTTAAGAATATACGAGGTAAACCTGTTATTGTTACATTGTGATGACCATTGTCGCGTCAAAGCTGTGAGCATCTCTCTTATCTTTGTCTGCATTCTCCGATGCGCTGCCCTTCATACGTTGCTCGATTGCCTTTGTAACCCCTAGACACCTTTTGATTGCCTCGCTAATGTTGAATAGCTTCCTGTCGACGATGCTTTTGGAATACGACGCCGTATCGGCTCGGACGTCTTCGGGCGATCTCTTGTACTCAATAAATTCCGCCCTCGTGTTATCCGTCAGAGCATGTCGGATCTCAGGCTCGTCGCGACTGACGATCAAGGTCCGGGTGGTCGTATCTGCAGCCGCTTTCTTGACAGTCTCGAGAAAGGTCGCGACGGAGACGCTGCTGTTTTCAAGCTCGGTGCATTCATCTAGACCATCGGCAACTAGTGTACAGCCGGGTACGGCCTGGAGGAGCTCTCGGATGAGCTTGACGACGGTCGCTGGCGTTGCCACCTGGCCCTGTTCGGCCTCCCATCTCTGGCAGGCCAAGCCGAACGCGTCCGCGTGGCGCGACAAAATCTGAGAGATCCATGATCGCATGGCCACAAAGGGGTCCTTGCGGCTCTCAAAGTCGGATGAGAAGAATAAGTGTGCGACGGGCCTCTCCAGCGTGGAGGAGAGGTGTTCGACCACTCTGGCACATAGGATCGTCTTTCCGAACCTGGCAGGTCCGTTAATCCAAAGCAGCTTGGCGGTCCCTGCCGGAACGTCGAGTGAGAGCCAGCGGAGAAATGTGGGCTGGTCCAGAATCCAGCCCGCAGGTGCCGTCCAGCCTCTTCTGGATGGAGTCGTCGTAGAGTTCGTTGGCAGAGTGGCGACCGAGTAGCCAGGTGTGGACTTCACGTCGAGTCTTGGCTTCGCCCGTTAGCTTCGGGACGGGAATGTGGGGGGGGGTTGTCATCTTACCTTTGATCTCGCCATCTACAGTGGGGGGCAATAAGTTTGAATCCAACATCACGTACCGCGCCTAGCCGGCTAGGCCTAATTGGGCTATTAGAGTCGGGACCCACAACTCTGTCACCCCACAACTCCGACATCTCAAAATGCCTCATTTCAGGTGACATTCCGATTATGCAGTCAACTTCAATCAGCGATTTCTCAACCAATATTGCATCAATTGACTATCTATAACTGCCACTGGATATACATCTTTTCTTTTTCCATTCTTGCAATTTCCATCGCCTCCTTGTAAAGATTAGGCCCGTGAACCTCTTCGAAGTGTGACTGCGCTATCGCGGCTTCATAACGAGCAGATGCAATCTCTGGAATACTAGCAAAGGATTCATTAGGGTTATAATCAACGGCTTTGCGGCCGATCGGCTTGCGCGATGCCTCTTTTTTCTCAAGGAACTCATTCCTCTTTATCAGGGCTGTTATGAGACCATTTTTTCGTTCGTATCCTTTGCCGATTTTCCTGAAGAGCTCACGCAAATCGCGATGAACATCATCGAGGTCTTCATGCAATAGATCCACGAGGGAATTCAAGTCCCTAGAGCTCTTTGGAGTCATCCAAACATCAGGATGTTCAAATTTTCTCTTCTGGGGCGTCTGGGGGGGTGCAATCGTCGCCGGGGGCTGCTCGGGTTCAACGACTTGATCAATGACTCTATCGGCATTAGTAGGCCATATTCCGGTTGCTCTGAAGCCGGACCGTATATTCCGGCTTGAAAATGCCTTCTCGCCAGCAACCTTATATGCAATAATAAAGCGTTGCTTCTGAATTGGCGCTGTGGTGTTGAAAGAGGCGAATCCCCGCGTTTCTATATGAAAATATGACTTCAACGGCGAGAAAAGACCAACATCCAGCGGCTGTGAGATATGCGATGAATGTGCCGGTAGGTAAATAAGCTGGACCTTATTCAACCATGCTAAGTACATGATCTCAACGGTCACATGAGACTTGTGACCGTCTAGGATCAGGATCCGCCATAAAGATCGGTCCCGGGGCCGGGTTTCCTCGAGGAAAACTCGAAGAAACCACTTTTGGAAGACTCTAGTATTAGACCAACCGGAAGGAGTGCATTCATAAGCCCATTTGGGGATATCCCTCTCAGGAAACCACTGTCCCTGCAAGTTGAGGCCCGTAAACACCACACACGGTGATGCGAATAGATCGCGGAGGTCACATAAAGTGAGGTTGTCATGTAGATGTAGAAAGATGGATGACGAGCTAAGACTACAGTTGAGGACGGGAGCATAAGGTCTCCTTTCTCACGTGATGTTACATATAATGCCAGTCTTAAGCACCAGGCCCAAGACTGGTTCTTCACGTATCAGCTTGTACCGCAAATGTTGAAAAGAGGCATCCCAAACCGGTTCGTCTTGTAGGTGCTATCACAGAGAAGCACGTCTGGATATAACTTGAGATTCCTGAGCCCAGAAAGAGGCGCAATGAATAGACAAAGGATACGGTTATTCTCGTCTCGAAGATCTTTCCACCAGTTGTCTTGGCTATTCTCTAGCTGCTCGTAAAGCCAAGCTGTGGGCGTTTTCCCATAGAGCATGATTTGGCGATATGTATACAGCAAGTTGTTGACATCCTGCCGGGAGACAAGTCGGACTTCCGGGTCGGGGTCCGCACGCAATTCCGCGAGGATGTTACGCGGCGTTGAGCCAGTTTTATATCTCCCTATTATTTGAGCTTCTCTGCGTCGAATGGCCTCCATCCGGTACTTGGGGAACGCCGCTGGGTTGACTGGTTTGTGATTATGCTCGGCCGTCTTGTCGAGTGTCCCACGGGTAATGTACCACTCGGAGTTTTCGGAACTCCGGGATAACTTCTGGATAACCAGCTTATATGGGCATGATGTCATTTGCGTAGACGTCTTCCGTCGCTTGGATTCGTGCGTAGAGCTCTTCTTAGGCGTGAAGGATCGGCCTTTTGCGCAGCGGAAGTTTACGGTGTGGAAGTCGGTGGCATTTGGCTTTTTGCTGTAGATCACGAGGCTGTATCCAGCAGCCTTTGCGGACTTATGAAGTTCCGCTTCCGCTTCATTAAAGGTAGGAAACACCATCTTCAAAAGGGCATCCATCATAGAGGAATTGGCGATGTAAAACACAGCAGTTGGTGGTGATGATGTGAGTGCGCAGACTTCAGATGGTGAGGGTTGGACACCGACCCCGCACTATTGTATGTGAAAAGCCGGTCTCGGCGTCCAGCCACTACGAAGGTGGGTCTAGCCACAAAACGGGTGCTCGTTAACAGGAAGTGGGTGCTCTACAACTCCTCCCTATAGTACAGCTCTTAGTTTGCAAGTACCTTCATTCCTGGCCGAATACGGTGCAATTGAAAATTTGGATTTTGTATGGGAGGAGCGAAACTTTGGTTATCCATTAGGTGGGGTTATCCATTAGGTGGGGTTATCCATTAGGTGGGGTTATCCATTAGGTGGTCCTGGATGGTACTGTTAGCAAAGGAAGATGTTGAGACGTGCCAAAGAGCGTGGAACAAGTCTTGCCGGCTTCCAAGATCGATAAGTCGGCCCAGTATGCCGTATTGCGTAGAACGATGGCAATCTTTCAATAAAAGATGGAACTTTGCAATATCTCTGGCCCCTTTGTTGTAGTCTGAGGTGAATAATTGTCTTAACAGCGTGTTCACCTGCTGACATTGATGTTTAACAAATCCGCCTTCATACTATAGGTAGTGTATTAGCCCTCTCTTAATCCCTATCATCTTCTGCAGAATGCTTAGAATAACGGATGTCTTTATCAAATGACTGAGATTTCTTGGTGGAGAACTTCTTCTTTCCATGTAATTGACCGTTACCACAGCCTTGAACCCTAAGGCTAACCATATTCCAGTCAAGGCTTCTGCTAGCAGGGGGAGGCTGAGTGGAATGAGTTATTGTAAGAAAGGTAAAGGGAACCAGACGGGCACCCTATAAGTCTACGGGAATGCATCGGGGCCACTTTGAAACTGATCTAATAGCGTCAAGGATACTCGATAACATATTCGTACAGCATTATCTATTATCTATAAACCAGGGCACGATAGCGTACAGTAATTAGTGTACATGTTCAATAGGCGGCGCGATTATAGCGCGACCTGAACCGTCTTGGAGATGCTTGGAACGCCTTGTGGCGACATAACAAAGAGATAGTAGAACCCGGGCAACAAGACACCGTTGTCTTTTGGCAACTTGACAGAATACCGATTATCCTTGACCTTGAAATTGTCGAGCGGAACGCGCCTCTGGTCACTGTTGACAGAGTGTGTGACGCTGCCCATGCGGACGAGTGAGATCTTGACTGGGCCCGACGTGTTGGTAACGCTGAACTTGAGCGTGCTGCCGGCCTTGACCGGCTTTTGGACTATATTGCTAATGATGGGACGGGCGGCACGGGTGCCATCTTGGTTGAAGAGGTAGGGCGGTTGGAAAATCTCTCCGTCGGCATGGTCGGCCGTCTTGTCGCATTTGGCGGTTGAGCCGCCGACGGTGGCAACATAGCAGAGTCCGCCGCCGCCAATGAAGACAGTAGCATCCGGCAGGAGAATAGAGACGGAGTGGTAGTTGCGAGGCACAGCGTGTGGAGCAAGCTGCGTCCACTTCTTGGTAGCTGGGTTGAACAGCTCGGGGACCAGGATGCCGTCGGTGTTTGTAAAGACAACCGACTTGCGCTGGCCACCCGTGACGAGCACTGTCCCATCAGGCAGCACGACGGCATTAGCGAAGCCGCGAGGAAACGCCATGTCGGCCACTCGCTCCGCAACAACCGGCTTGAAGGGCTCGCCGATGGTGGTGATGTGGGCGCGCTTGTTGGCGTCGTTTCCAGTGTAGTCAGGGCTGCCTCCAGCCGACAGGATCTTGCCTGCAACAGCATCGTACATGACGAAGATGCCACACATGGCGTCGCCTCCGTCTCTCGTGCCCGCTTCGACGACCGAGCCGGTTCGTTTCGTACTGTACCAATGCTGGCTAGCACTTGGACCGGCCTGGAAGACGCTGCCATCCTTCCACCCGAACAGCCAGGCGTGGTTGTCCTCGCGCCAGATACCCTCGCGGTCAGTGGTGAGCATGGGCTTGACGTCGGCGTCAGGGAGCATGGTCCACTTGTTGGACTTTGGGTCGAAGACTTCGCCATTCTTTCCCTCGCGACGACCCGAGTAGGCGCCTCCAATGGTGAACACCTTGCCGTTGGACAGGATGGTCGATGTCTGGTAGCCACGCGGCATTTGCATATCCGGCCCTCGCGTGAAGTCGTTGGTCTTGGGGTTGTAGATGGTCACAGCCTCGGCATTCGAGCCTCCCTGGATCAGAATGCGGCCGTCGCCAAGCTGGCTCATTCCAGGGCAGAACATGTCGTGGTGTGTGTTGGCCACCTCTCGGTTGAAAATGGCCCCGGTAGGAAGATCCATGGTACCGAACTGCGTCAGGCCAGACGCACCTCCGAAGGCGTCAGGGCCCCAAGAGGAGAAGAACAGCAGCTTCTGGGACTGGGGGAACTGGGGAGCAACGTAGGCTGCGACGGGAATGAGAGGCAAGCGGATGATGTCAGACCATTTGCCCTTGCTCGAAGGCGCCGTGTCCGAGGGCATGTAGACGACGCTGAACTGCTTGCTCCGCACCCAGAATAGCGACGCCTTGGGCTCGGTCTCCTTAATGTGGCAAACGTTCTTTATGTGATCAAAGACGGCTTTTCTGCACGTCTTAACGGTCGAGCAGAGATCGGCACAGGCGTTGACAGTGGTACAACCCTTGATAATCTTGGCCGAAGCGCCAATGTAGTCGGTGTTGCGGCAGACATGATATGTCTTTCCGCCGCTAGCACGGTATCTGGTGGTCCCAGAAGGGCACCGAGCGATGAAGACGCCCTCGTCGATGTCTTTGACGCGGATCGTGTCAAATTGCGCGTCCTTGGCCCAGTCCATCATCTCCTCGTTGTCATTGTCCTTCACGTGGCAGATCCGGCGTCGCTTGTCGTACACGGCCTTGACGCATCGCGGATCCTTGCTGCAAATTTCGGCACACGCAGTAGTGGATATCACACGCTGGACGACTTTGAGGCTATTGCCTCCGTATTTGTAGTCGGTGTTGGGACAAACGGTGTATTCGACGCCGCTGTCTGATGTCCAACTTGCCTCTTTCGATGGGCAGTCTGTCAGAGCGGCGGTTGGGAGGGGGGAGAATAAGAAGGCTGCTAGAGCCACGAATGTCGGTCGAACCATAATTATTTCGAGTACATTGTCTATCAGATCGAACTGAAAGAGAAGATGTCAACAAACGGAGGGCAATGGACGGTCGTGAATTAGGTAGTCGAGGAATAAAGCGTCACTTGAAAGATCAGGGTCGAGGACTCAAAAGAAGGAAATAGAAATGAAACAATTGAGACGAATAAACGGGAGAATGAACGAGAGAATGAACGTTGGGCAAGAAAAGACACGATGCTCGGAGGACGAGTGTGGGCAGTCCCGTCCGGGAGGAATGTCGAAGAAAAACTTGCAAAAGGGTTCTTTATTTATCTAGATAGACAAAAAAAGACACTCTTTAAAAACGGTGCGAACTAACTTAGCCTCATCTACTCCGTAGATAGACGAAAAAAGACCCTCTTAAAAACGGTGCAAACCAGGGTGGTGGCTCGGATAGTTGTTTTCGATTTACATCGAGGCCTCCTTATGCCAAGAGCTATTAGCATGCAACTATTCCCAAAGAAAAACCGAAGTACAGGGGGTGATTCCAGAGAGCGAGATTTCCGTCCATCCGACGATGTAAGATTTGAGACTGATGGCTAAAGATAGTTAGTTACATCCTCAGATACGAAGTAGGTCTTAGGAAGACCCCTGTCAAGCGGGGTGCGTGCTGTCTTGGCCTACCTGACGCCTACTACACTAATTACAGGTTCCACACCGAGATCCCTTACCAACGCCCCCTCGACAGGGGGCTACAATACTACCTGAACGGCGACATGCAAAGGAACCTTAATTTTCTCTGACCAAATACAGGTGACCCTGTTAAGTAACTTATGGGAATAAAGACCTGTTTGTATGCCTCACCCACGCCGGCGAAGCCCATCCGGCTCCGCTGGGTCGCATGATTGGCTGGAGTGCTGGAGCAAAGGGGATAGTTTTATTGGGGTTGCCTCACGTGATGACCACACTGCAGAATAGGCTCCCCCGCCTTGGAGGGGGGGGGCTCACTGAGGAGTTCTTCTCCTCCTGCAACTGCCTCACGGGAGTCAATTGCTCGCCTCTGCAAGTAGCTCGTCATCCCTCACGCAGTCAAGACTCGATTCTTCCTCCCACCTTCCCAGTTTTCAAGTCGTTCTCATGCGGCTACAGCACCAATAAGCCTTGAATATATCATTTCCCGCCTCCACGATGACGTCCTCCAGCGACTCCATTACTGTCACGCCTGCCCCACATGACTCCGCATGGCCTCCAGCCCACATCTGGGAGACCATGAGCGCGACAGACCGCGCCAGTTGGCTAGGACAGATACAGAGGGACAGGGCCAGGCGCCTTGAGCTGGATGTAGCTGAGACTGACCTCCGTCGGAGGAGGCCTCACGGGGACCTGCGAAATGACGAGGATACCCAAGAGGAATACCGTGAGCCACCCACCGAAGTAAAACCACTTATCGACATGTTCCCGGGTGTCTCCGCCGCCCTTCTTACCCGCGTCTTCGAGAGGAAGTTGAAGGCGACTGAACTCATACGCTTTAAAGAGAAGTCGGTCACCGATCTAGATCATGAGGACAGGGTCTTCAACATGACCGAGTCAGGAGGCACAGTAGGCTTCAAGAAGGCAGCGTCATCGCTTAAGGACTGGGGTCCCAACCCCCAAATGTGGACCGGCTGCTTCCTCACCTACCTGGCGGTCATAGGATACCTCTTCGGCGACAAGTACCCTAAGGCGGTCCCTAACCTGCTCATGTTTATGAGGCAGATCCTGGACTTCGCTCAGACCTATCATTGGTCGGAAGCAGTACTTCCGCTTGCTCTCAACTTCCACCAATATATACTGGATAAGGGAGAGCTGTCGACGGATAGCTACCTAGTCACGGCCCAGTTTCGCGAGAAATATCTCCGCCACAACCTCACCCTACCAGCTAAGTCACCACCGCACCCTTCAGCAGCCCGACCTCGACAAGCAAGGTCTGCTAGGTCTTCGAATAATGAGACAGAGGTTTGCGATAAGTTCAACACGACGGGGTGCCTCTGGGAAGGCTGCAAGAGACGCCACGAGTGTACGGTATGCGGCTTAGGCGAGCACGGTGCCTCGTCTTGCCGCAAGAAGAAATAGCAAGCAAGTAGAGCGGTGAGGAGAGGCCCTATCGAAAACAACGGGACAGCCTCCTACATATCATCGACAAGCGCAATACCTTGTGGCCAACCGGCGAGGCCTAATACGGCCGTCCAATACCCTGTTTTCAACCCAGAACCCCCGAAACAACAGCCCTCTCCTTCGCCACTACATGCACAGAGCTGGAGCAACCTCCTTCGTTACTATCCCGGCAACCTTGGGCCTACTCTCGCTGGCATCCTAAGCTACGGCGTCCAGATAGGCTACAGAGGCAAGAAACACTCTTGTCACTCCACCAACCACTACATACACGAACCAAGCATTATCACGGGCAAACTAGCAGAGGATCTTAGCCTCGGTCGGGTTAGACTGGCCTCTAAACCTTCCTTTGTTTCGCCGCTTGGGTTAGTCCCTAAGCATGATGGGGGATGGCGCCGCATCCATGACCTATCCTGGCCCCCTGGACGAGGCGTTAACCAGGGCATACCAGACAACTGGTCAGCTATCGAGTACATGAAGATCGACGATATATACGATCAGATTATACAGGCGGGCCCAGGTTGCACAATCATTAAAAGGGACATCAAGGACGCCTTCCGAATAGTCCCCGTTGCCGAGGATAACCAACATCTCCTAGCCTTTCAGTGGCACGATTCCACCTACGTCGAATGCTGCCTCCCCTTTGGCCTGGCAACAGCCCCATATCTCTTCAACCTCTTCGCGGAGGCTCTCCATTGGATACTCCAGTGCCTCCTCCCTGCATTCCACATCAACCATTACCTAGACGACTTCATCGCCATTACAAAATCTCCCTCAATGTCCGACCCTGTAGGTGCTTTGGCCGAGGTCTATAACGTTGTAACCGACTACCTAGACATCCCTCGCAACACCAAAAAGGACGAGCAAGGGACATGCGTCGTGGTCCTAGGCATTCAAATCGACTCCATCGCTATGGAAGCTCGCCTGCCTCCAGAGAAGTTGTGCCGCGCCACATTGGACGCCGCAGCTGCCCTGAACGCAGCGAGTCTTACCCTCAGGCAAACAGAGAGTCTTACAGGCTTACTAGCCTTCTGCTCAAGAGTCGTCCGGCTAGGGAGAACAAGGCTGCAGTCTCTATACACGTTCCAAGCCGCTTTCCCACGTGGGAGGAGCGCGCGCCGCCGTATCCCTTACGAGGTACGTGACGATTTGGAATGGTGGAGGGACTCCTTGTCTCTCTTCAACGGCGTACTCCTAGTTGACCCCTGCCGCCGGAACATCACGCATCTATACACAGATGCCTCCACTACAGGCCAGGGGCTCTTCTTCTTCTCATCTAAGTCTACATCAGACTGCTGGCTGGCCCATTGTCACCAGCTTTATGCATGCAATGCTGCCTCATTGGCCCTTGCTGAAGACGCACACGCGCACATCAATACCAACGAAGTAGACGCCATTCTACAAGGCTTCCTACTCTTCAGCCACCATTGGCTTCATCATACTCTTGTTATCCACACGGATAGCTCCACAGCGCACGCGGGACTGAGTAGAGGCTTCCTTCATGGTCCGCCTAATGCACCTCTGAAGAGCCTGCTTATCCTAGCGGCGGCGAGAGACATCCAAATTGTGCCACATTGGCTCCCCTCCGGGGAAAACACATTAGCAGATGCGCTCTCACGTAATAACCTTCAAGCGATTGCTAACATATGTCCCCACTGGCAGGATCTCTCGGTATTGAACCGCCCGCGTGGTTCTCTTCACGAGCTCATCAGCTCAACGCAGGCCACCTAAAGCTGCTCTGGAACGGACTCGGCGCCAATACGCGCTCCGTATACCTCTCCGTTCAGCGTAACTACGAGAGGCACTGCGCGCTACACAACTTATCAGCGTGGCCAGCTTCAAGGCAGTCGTTGATCTCGTGGCTAACTTCACGTCTCCTTGGCAATTCCAGCCAGAAAGCAGTCAAGCCAGATACCGCACTGGCAGACTTAGCCGCTCTCCGAGCCTACCATGTTGATAACTTCCTTGATGATCAACTCTTTAATAACAAACACTTTCGGCGTCTCATCGACGGCGCGAGAAGACTTACCCCAATGACCAAAGCACGGGTTAGAAAGCCCATTTCGCGCGAGGCCATTTCGAAACTATCGGCAGGCATAGCCACACTCCCGTTACAGTCCTCTGAGATGACCATGGACCTCAAGGACGACTTAAACTTCGCAACCGCCTGCCGGGTGGCATTTGCTGGGTTCCTCCGCGTCGGCGAATTCACCTACAAGAGAGAAGACCTCGGCACACCTTCTATCTTCTTAGCAACAAAGCTAACGCGCTCAGACATTAGATTCTCGTCCTCTTTGGACCATGCACAACTCACACTCAAGCGAAGTAAGACGGACCGCCGCCACGAAGGAGTACACATCATTCTTGCGAAAACTGGAGACGGAGCATGCCCGGTAGATGCACTTCAGAAGCTGCTACTCCTCGACCCTAGAGGGCCCGACGCCCCGTTATTCTCCTTCCACAGAAAACCATTCAGTCGCAACAACTTCCTCTCTACCTTTTCTACTAAGCTGAGAGCACTTGGGCTACAAACGGACGGCTACTCAGGCCACAGTTTTCGGAAGGGTGCAGCGCAACATGCACACGATAGTGGGATCCTCGACGACCAGATTCAGGTGCTTGGGAGATGGACGTCAGAGGCATTCCGGGTGTATTTCACAACGAACGCGTCAGTCTTGTATAAGCTCAACCACCAGTTCCAGACAGGCTCACCGGCTCCGCTGTCTCTG
>JAGMUU010000087.1:0-18236 GCA_020744375.1 Dactylonectria estremocensis | reverse complement strand
CGGCGCCGTGCGGGGGAGACTGTCTCCCTGACTCCCTCGATATCTCAACTAGGCGTCTCTGCAGTTCCTGATGAGTCTGGAGAAGGTATCCCTGGCCGTGATCGTCGTCGTTGTGCAGGCTAACCACTGGATTAGCCGATCGCCTCGGCCGGCCAGTCGTCCAGATCAAGGTTAAGAACGTCGGCCCTGGTGCGGCTGCTGCCCCCGATGATAAGGCGGGTAACCTTGCGAAGCAGATTCTCATATGCATTGGCGCCCGTCTGATGCTGACATCCAACCTTTGGCAGCCAGTTGGCCTCTGCAACGGCACTCGCGGTACCGGTACTGTTTACGACATCGGCTGGGCGCCCGGGGCTGACCCCATCCAAGACCCTCCCTGTGTTATCATGATGGAGTTTGACAAATACAACGGACCGGTGTTCCTGACCACCCCCGATGGCAAGAAGATTGTCCCGATTCTCTCAGTTGAGAGGGACTTCCTCATCGGAGCCACTCTCTGCGCTCGCACCCAGTTTCCCCTGATCGTATGCTACGCAATTACCGTGCACAAGTCACAAAGCATCACCGAATACATGATAGTTACAGATCTGTCCTGCCGGGACTTCAGACTGGTTTAAGCTACGTGGCTGTCTCTCGCGTGAAAACGCTCGAGGGTCTGATGTTGAATGCACCATTTGATCGTAATCACCTGGTCTACGGGTCTCCCCCGGATGGCATGAAGATGAAGATGAGGGATCAGGAGCTTAGGAAACGACAGGTACTCACACGGAATCCGTACATGTCACATAATACCAAGAATGGCCATGGCAATGGATCAGTACGTAGATAATGCAGTAGTAGTAATAGCTTCCCGGCCCGCGGACACACAGCCTTCGGCTGAGGCTACCCCATGCACCCCATCGCCGCTCCAATGTGCATGGGGTGACGTAGTATTTTACATGCTGTAATGCTGGTTCAGACCTCGCAGCAGGTATAGCTATCGCAGCCAACAGCAATCACGACACCAGCTTCAATCTAGGTGGGCGTCGACCTCTGCCCTGATCTCTACGACTCGGCACTTAGGTATATAAGGCTATTAGTCTTAGTACCTGCTTAGACCTCCGGGCCTGAGCTGCCCTGACCTCTGCGTCTCGGCACGTAGGTGTATAAGGCCACCGCGTCTTAGCACCTGCCTCGGCCTCCGGGCCTAGGCTACTATGACCTCCGGGTCTTAGATGCCTTGATTTACGGATCTTGGCTGTTAATCCAGGTCTACAAGAAGTCACAGAATCGGGCTACTTGTAGGCATCAGGGTTCTGGCTTGATGGCCCTGATCAATGGATGCTAGCTGCAGTGGTTTTTCCCTCTTAGCTCCCGCGAGGTTTTCCCATCTGCAGTTTTTCCTATCATACGGATCTCGATTTCTGGAGGTTTTGAATGCCGGCAGGCAGGAATAGGAATACTGGAGAATTCCAAGCTGGTTAATAAATATGGGTATGCTGACACCCGCCCTGACAATCCGCTGACGGATATCGGGCTCGAAATAATGGGTCAAATAGGGCTGCTTAATTGCTAGATGGAAGAGGAAGAAGGATTGCAGTCTAGGATTGTAGGCCCGAGCTATAGGCCAGTAGTGCCTATAGCTCCGGCCCCGGGTTACACGGAAGCCATGCACAGGTGAGTCTTTGAGTGTTTTCGCCGCAGAATCACCGGCTATAGGGTCGCTAATGAGCAGTCAGGACGAGTGGATGGCCACGTGCTTTCTGAACAATGTCTACTGCTGTTACCTCCCAGCACACTGTTCCCATGGTTTGCAGCCGTTAGATAATGGAGTTTTTAATATCATCAAAGGTGCGTATTGGAAAGAACTCTAAAAGCTGGCTAGTTTGACCGATTCTGCGCTGGTTGACAAAGTCAACTTTATTCGGGCATACGCGAAAGCCAGGGAGGCGGGCATGAGGAAGGATATTATCTTATCCGGCTGGAGATTTACTGGAAATTGGCCGATAAACCGCCACAAAGCTCTAACACATCCGGAAATTCAACCGGACAAAGAAAAAGTGACGGAACGGTTCGAGACACCCAGCCCTCCTCAACTGCACTCAGATGATATGCTGAAAACGAGCCGGCAAGTGAGGGATATGGCCAAAAACCGAAGTCGTCCGACCCGGCGGAAGTACAGTAAGATCGCAAGGGGATTAGAAGCTTTAGAGATGAAGGTGGCCGTTTAGAATGGGCGGATTACTGGCTTCGAGGAGCAGATGGCCCAAGTGCGGCGAGGGAAGAAAAGAAAGGCGGTACCGAACCCGAACCGACGATTCATGGCTCTAGCGGAGGCTCTAGCGGCTGGAGAAGCTCTTCATGACTCAAAGGAGGCAGAAATAGAGGTGGATGTGGATGAGGAGGTCGAGTCGGTGATTGAGGTGGGTGTCAGGTCAGAGGACGAAAGTGAAGACTTTATGGTCGTAACAAAGCACTGCCAGCGCACACGGAGCGGTCGGGAGGTTAAAAAACCACGCAGAGAGTAAAATTCAAGCAATTCTCTATAGAACATCTGAGTGGCTTCATTTTGAATGGACAAGGTGGTTGGTTTCTGCGTGGATCAAATATTGGATTTTGTATGGGGCGATGATTTTTTGTGCTATGCTTTAAGTGGTGTGATTCTTTAAGTGGTGGGGGATGGTATTATCACCAGGTCTTACATATAAGTATATGTAGGGCGGAAGCTATGAAGCTTCGGAATGAACAGTGGGGTGTTCAGGACATTACGGTGACGTATATCGTCGTTACAAATTATGCTGTATCGTGGCCTAACGTAAGGCATATTCTTTTGGGTTATTGGGATGGGTCCCCTCCCTTGAGACCTCAGGACCCGGTGCTTACTGAGGTGACCGTTGCGGTCGAGCCAGGCTTGTGTGACTGGCAGGTTTCCACCAAAAGAAGGCCTAAACCTTCTTCCCAGGACACGATGGAGCGCAGTGGGTCTCGGTGCTCCTCACTCCCCAATGTTAGTAGGTTCGGAAGTATGATGGGTTCCCGCATCGACATCTCGATATCCAGGTTCGAGAAAAGGTCTCTGTTCATTCACGGCGTCATAATGTGAAATTCTCTTTGAAAAACCAGGCTTCAAGCTCGGCCAAGCTTTTCTCACTGGCCGGCCTGTTACTCAGATAAATCATAGGACGACGAAATGTAATCTTTGCAATGCAGCTGCCAATAAAGGTGCGTAGACGGATTTTAGTCATTGTAGTCAAGCGCGCTTTTCCTTCATGCCCGTCATTCGAATGTGTTACATCCTTTATAATAGATCGCTCACTCCTGCCAGCTAGCAAGAATCATCAACGTGTATGCTGTGTCCGGATGGTCTGAACCAAGCACTCGTTTTCGTAGGCCAACGCAGTGCCACATCAAAGCTAGAGCGTCTCCAGAACGGCCCTGGCTTCTCCAAGTACACGCCAGGTTGGCCATACTGGTCAGCGTGTCAGGATGTTCCTCTCCTAGCACCCTCTTCGTCTTCTCCATCTCTCGCGCTTGTAGCTCTTCCGCCTCTTTCCATCTGCCTTGGTTCATGTATGTCGACGCCAGATTGTTCATACTGGTTAGCGTGTCTGGGTGCTCCTCTCCCAGTACCCTCTTCCTTACTTCCATCACTTGTGCCTCTAGATCCTCCGCCTCCTTCCATCTGCCTTGGTTCTCATATGTCGACGCTAGGTTGCTTATGCTAGTTAGCGTATCGGGGTGCTCCTCTCCCAGCACCCCCTTCCTCACCTCCATCACTCGCGCCCCCAGACCTTCCGCCTCCTTCCATCTGCCTTGGTTCTCATATGTCGACGCTAGGTTGCTTATGCTAGTTAGCGTATCGGGGTGCTCCTCTCCCAGCACCCCCTTCCTCACCTCCATCACTCGCGCCCCCAGACCTTCCGCCTCCTTCCATCTGCCTTGATTCTCATATATCAACGCTAGGTTGCCCATACTAGTTAGCGTGTTGGGATGCTCCTCTCCTAGCACCCCCTTCCTCACCTCCATCACTCGTACCTCCAGATCCTCCGCCTCCTTCCATCTGCCTTGATTCTCATATGTCAACGCTAGGTTGCCCATGCTGGTCAGCGTGTCGGGATGCTCCTCTCCCAGTACCCTCTTCCTCACCTCCATCACTCGCGCCCCCAGACCTTCCGCCTCCTTCCATCTGCCTTGATTCTCATATATCAACGCCAGGTTGGCCATACTGGTCAGCGTGTTAGGATGTTCCTCTCCTAGCACCCTCTTCGTCTTCTCCATCTCTCGCGCTTGTAGCTCTTCCGCCTCCTTCCATCTGCCTTGGTTCCTGTATGTCGACGCCAGGTTGGCCATGCTGGTCAGTGTCGAGGGATGTTTCTCTCGTGAGTGCGTTCGGTGTCTCTGAGTCTCTCCCGATTGCTTCGAATGGTTCGCTCAGACGATCGACGATCGACTAGTTGGCAATGTGATGGAGAGGAATGACTGCAACCCGAGTGGATGACACACGACCTTTAATGTCCTCAGCTGAGGCTGAAACTCAAACACACATTGGATGATTTAGTGGAGTCAAGACGACATGCGAATGGTGCCATGATGCCAGCTTTCCCTTAGCATTGGCGCGTAGTCAAATTTCGGAAAACATCGGCATGAGATGGTCAAAGCTTTCAGCTGAGCTACTATGACTCATCTTCCACACAATGGCGGCGACTGATACATGGGCGCCTGGGTGGGATCTCATACACGCACAGCCGGCTGTGCGTTACGTGATATTGTTAAGCTAGCGAGGCAAAAGAGGAGCTCCATACCTAAGGCTTGGATAGATGTGGTAGATATGCCTGGTCCCTTCAACAGATATTAAACGCACAGCCGGCTGTGCGTGTATGAGATCCCACCCAGGTACCCATGTATCAGTCGCCGTCTCGTCTGGTCTGGACCCCCAGACCAGACCAGACCAGACCATTCCGATCACTGCCGAGAAGAAGGCTCTCACCATCATCGACGCCAAGGCTGCCGTGTTGAGATCCGTTGTTTGACGGATCAATGGCTATTCCGATCCATTAGTGGCTGGGATGTGGATGTCTTCTTGTCAATAGCTTCCGCTGGTTAGGCTAGTTTTCTTCTTTCTCAATCAACATAACATGCTCATTTCAACATGCCGAGCCAGTGCCGGACGCACCGGTGGCGGAGGTCTAAGGGGGGCTTTGATGAACAACAAGTTATGGACATGGTCCAATACTTTGAATAGTACATGGTTGGTGCCACCGTAGCCGTGAAGAGCTGCCTTATGGGGAATACAAAACCGTTACGAATGCTTTCGTTGTCAGCATTTCGGAACGGTCATAATAACACGGTGACCAAGCACCCCAAGACCACTTCGTTAAAGTCTCCTCTCTTCCTTCCAGACAATAGAGCGATTTCAGAGGCAGATGCCCTCAAGAATGAGTCTTGGGCTGACGGAGTGCAACATCCCGATTGGGAAAACCCCTTAAGACTCAAGAGTCTTTCGAAAATGCTGGAAGGGATCAGGGGTGTCAACAGACAGTAGAGGTCGGGCGCAGACTAACGACGGCCTCTCAGGGTGGGTCTCCGCCGCCAAGCCCTTTGACGAATAGGTATGCTGTTGGTTTCACGCTAATTCTCTTAGTTAATGGCCGACTATCTCAGCTAGAGAATCCTTAACCAACTACAAGGCTTTCCGCTGGGAGGTCAATATATTAGCTTCTTAAGAAAGCGTAGTGGCGTTCATGCCAATTTCCACATTTCTTTATTGTTGAACAACCAGCATCTCATGTCACCAAGCTAGATAGATTTAAGTGAGTAACCTAAGTCAGGCGGAAGAAAATCCACAGTCCCTTAAAGCGTCGGCCATTACTGTGCGTCGTTCCAAATATTTAAACCGATCACTCCCGCCTGTATTAGGTTGGTTTAGAAGAGAGGTGGCTGGAAACCTCATGGGTGAAGTCCGAGACCGGATTTGTGGCGACAGGGATGATCATGCCTGATGGCATTCCGACGAAGTGGAAGTCTTCTGTTGTTTCCGACTCCAGTATTACCCCGCTGGTGGCCCGAAGTGGATCGTCATGTCGGCTGCGATCTGATGCCCCGGCCAGGCTGACTTCGACCTGGCATGCCTTCTCCATGTCAGCATCCACAGACCAAGTTTCTTAGGTATATAAACATCCTCTCCTCCACGTTATAATTTATAGAATCATCACAAACTCGACCCCATCTAACTTGAGGCCACTCTCAGCTAACACCTGATGCAACATCGACTTCACCTCGAATAACCAAGTAAGACCGCTTGTCAACAATTCGATCAAGTCTTCTTAGTTATTGACGCTCTCGACGAATGCTTGGACCAGACATGCAGAAACCTTCTTTCAACACTCGCAGTCGTGCAGAAGGAGACTGGAATGAAGATCCTGGCAACTTCGCGATACAACACTGTTGAATTCACACAAAGCTTCGAGCAAGCCGTCGTGCTGGAAATTAGAGCAAAGGAATCAGATGTCAAGACTGCATTGAATGGACAGAGAGAAAAGCTTTCTGGATGTGTCAGAAACGATTTGCAATTGTGGATTGAGGTAAAAGAAAGGATTGCGACCGCAATTGATGGCATGTAAGCGACCCATCCTTTTCCCTCTGTTAGCTTATTTCTTACTGACGCCTTGCCTGTAGGTTTGTCCTCGCCGAGCCTCTTCTCGACTCACTCAGAGGATCCTATTCGCCAAGAGACGTGGAAGACAAGCTAGATGCTTTCGAGAAGAGTACAGACAAATTGTCGACAGTATACAAGGCCGCGGTTGACAGGATTGATCGTCGTCTTGAAACCCGTGACATGGCACGCCGTGTTCTCTCTTGGATCATTCATGCCAGGCGAGTCTTGACATGTCAGGAGCTGCAGCACGCGCTATCTGTAAGGGCAGCTAGTCTGCCCTTCCAACGCCAGCTTGATAAGAGAGACCTCATCATCAACCTTTCAGAGGTCGTTGCCCTCTGCGCTGGACTGGTTTTGATTAGCCCGGAAAGCAATACCGTTCAACTCATGCACCATACAGCTAGGATGTTCTTTGAAGATTCTAGTCAGCAACCAGATTGGGTTTTCCTTGCGCAGACGGACATCACGAACGTCTGTGTGACATACCTCTCATTTGACGTCTTTAAAAACGGGCCCTGCCTGACAGATGACGAATTCAGCGAACGGTTACGCCTGAATCCACTCTACGGCTATGCCGCCCTTTACTGGGGTGAGCATGGTCGATCAGCACGAAAATCTCTGGAGTTTATGCTGGAATTTCTCGGGAATCAGCCTCAAGTCAGTGCGGCAAACCAGGCCTTGGCCGTCAACAGATATTGGCCCGAACCGCCAAGGAACTGCCAGAACTTTCCTAAAGGGAGACCCGCAACCCATCTCGCGGCATTTTTTGGACTTAAGGAAGTGGTGACTCGCCTCCTGAGATCTCAAAATAGCATAGACTCTGAAGATCGGGATGGACGGACACCATTGAATCTTGCTGCTGAGAAGGGGCATGAAGCTGTCGTCAAGCTGCTACTAGCACGGGGAACCAAAGCCGATTCCAAGGCCACCGGTTCGGGTTGCCGGGGTCGGACCCCACTCAGCTTTGCTGCATCAGAAGGCCACGATGTTGTCGTCAAGTTACTTCTACAGCATGGAACCAAGGTTGACTCAAATGATGGAAATGGTCGCACACCACTGTCATATGCCGCCGAACAAGGGCATTTGGCCATGGTTAGACTACTTCTAAAGCGCGGAGCTAAAGCCGACTCAGAGGATACGTATGGCGGTCGGACACCACTGTCGTTTGCCGCTCAGCAAGGTCACGAAGCCATGACGAAGTTACTTCTAGACCATGGAGCTACAGTTGACTGGAAAGATACTTTCGATCAGAGGCCGCTTTTACCCGCTATTGAGCACGCATCTTGGGAACTTAAATGCCTTTATCCAGTTCTTCGTACAGTACAGACTGATCAAGTCGAAACATGCCGTCCAACACGACGATCAGATGCAGCCCAGCAGGGTCTTAAGGCCGCGAAAATGCTACAAGAAGCATATCTAATTACAGACCACATCAACGTCCCCTTGGATTGGACATCACAGTCTCTTGCTATTGAGAGAGGCGTAAAGGCTGCCTACGAGCTCATCTCATTGCAGGGAGCAGAGGATGCCAAAAGGAATTGGGATATTCGGACGCCATTGTCATATGCTGCCGAGGAAGGCCATAAGGCTATAGTTCAACTACTCCTAGCGCATGGAGCTAAGGCTGACTCATGGGATTCTCAAGGTCGGACGCCGCTGGCATGGGCCGTGAAGCTAAGACACGATGCTGTCATCAAGCTCCTTCAATGGTATGGAGCAAAGATGTCTAATTCCGTCTACGATTGATGGGCGTGTACATATATTTCTCCGTCTGTTTTTAGAAAACACAAAATATGCCCAGTCTAACGCTCTTCAGGAGATGCTCCTTTGCAATATCACGGTGCTCTTTTGCAACGTCCCGGTGCTCTTCGGCAACTTCATGGAGATCTGCAAATCGGATTAACATGTATTAATAGTATGATTCTAAGACCTTGGCCTACCAGATAGAATATCGCCGATCTTCTTTTCAGCTTCTACCCTGTTTGGAGCTATTTGATAGAGAAGATCCTTTGCATATGCAGCAGCCACCATTGCTGCATAGCCCTGCCACTCCTTGTTCTTGTGGGAGTCCGAGTAGTCGCATATACCACGAATGACCAGACAGGGAAAATGGTTCATCAGCCCAGCCGCTTCCATTTCGAAACAAAGAACCTCCCTTTCCTGTGAAAGTCTATCTCGAGCCGAAGCGTCCTTCATCAGCCGGTCTGCTGAAGCAATAAGACCGTAATGAATGGCTGGGTTGTCTTCGTCCTCGGTCCTTTCGGGTCGCAATACCAAGTTTGATACATCATCACTACAGATCGCCGCACAGCTTAAGTCGTTACCACTTCCATAAGCGTTATACGCTGTTTAGAACTATTGTCCTGAAGCAGAAGTTTAACCTAACGGACTTTTGGGGTCGCTACGAGTGGCAGGGCAGGGGTTCCAGTCACCACCATGGCCTGTATTGGTTAAGTGGTCACCCAGACTTAGATCCTGATAATGGTCAGTCCCGAGAGCGATTCGCCCAAATCTGGGGATATCACGTATCTGCTGTTAACCCAGAGCCTCAGCGGATACAGGCGCCTGGGGAAGGGAATCCCCTGATCCTTAATCTATTGCAGCAGCCCCTTACCGTTCAGTTCCTGTCAATGGTAGTCAACCGCGTGCAACGCCACCGCTGTAACAACTACTGTATGCAGCTCAATAAGCATACCAAGCAGGTAGAGTGCCGCTTTGGATTTCCTCACAGTCAGCGCCTACTAGCCTCCCTTGACAAGGTTCCTCATTCTAAGCACTGGAGCTTCAGAGGCGAGCGGAACGATGGCCAGATTAACCACTACAACCGCTTGCTTACCGTTGCGTGGCTAGCCAATACAGATGTCTCGCCCTGCACGAGCCTACAGTAGGTAATCGATTACGCAGCCAAATACTGCTCCAAGTCGGAAAAGAAGAGCGAGTCTTTTGCCCAGATTGGGAAGGCCCTGATGCCCCGGGTCAAGGACCACAGCCCCCTGATTTCCTTCACGTCAAAGCTCCTAAATCAGCTAGTTGCGATGGCTACGACGGACCGCCGTATCTAACGACTAACGAGGGCAGGGAAATCTCACCCATCCTCCCAGTCATGCGTGATTTCCTTGTGGGCAACGAGACCTGCGCTCGCACGCAGTTTCCCCTGATCGTGGCGTTTGCTATCACTGTTCACAAATGCCAGAGCCTAACGAAGGATCAAATAGTTACTGACCTCGCTACACGTGACTTCCAGGCCGGTATTAGCTATGTTGCTGTCTCACGGGTTACCTCGCTGCAAGGCTTACTCCTTGAGGCGCCTTTCGATCGTCAGAGCCTCTATCCCTTTGACCGTGGTAAGCCTACACTTGGTCTTGGCGCCCCACACCCCCCCCCCCCCCCCCCCCCTGCCAGGCCGCGGTACAAGGGAGTGACCTAGAGCGCGTTCAGAATTGTTAAGCTAGCGAGGCAAAAGAGGAGCTCCATACCTAAGGCTTGGATAGATGTGGTAGATATGCCTGGTCCCGCAACAGAAGCAAAGGCGGCTGCAAAGGAGGCCACTGAAATCGGCAAAGCAACCATGAAAATTCTTAGGGACATGAAGTTAGCGAGCCAGCAAAGCCTACCCAACATCGCGCCAACCTACGCTAACATAGTGGCAAGGGGAGGACTAGCATCGAGCATGCATAACCCGCAGAACGAGAGGGCTTCATCTGTACAAACTCTGCGTGAAATCATTGTGAACATTAGAGACCTAGGTTCATTACCTCTCGAGATGGATACGACGGCCTACTCATATTTCGCCAGGTCCCAAACTTCGTCCAGCCTTCTTGATCAAATGTCGCGACAGCTCGTCTCGAATTTGTGTCTTCGACATTTCCTGAAAGCGCGGTTTGTATTCAACTTCGTCGTGATGAATGGGCACATTTGAGGGACCCTCCATTGAAGAATCAGGTCCTCTATGTCCCCTCCGGCGACAGAGGCGACCAGCTCCATCAAAGAACCCATACACGACCGGCCGGGTGGCTGGATCACTCCAGTTCCGTACCCAACCTAAAGCAACATATTTTTTTCTGATCTCGAAGGGGATAATCGGTTCGTCGTGGTGGCGGGGGCGGCGGGGGCAGCGGCTGTCCAACACACGTAGAGGTTTTGCTCGGCGGGTATGGTAGTCGGTTCGGTCGGCGGCCGCAGTCGTGTGACAAGCAGACGCAGGAAACCCATCCCGACGGGCTATTGTACCTAGATAGACCACATCATTGTCCGATGGCGACATATTATATATGAGAAGCGGAACACAGCCTTGTCTGAAGCCGAAGGGAGATGGGGGGGAATTGCTGAGGATCAGTCGGATGACAGTTATGCGGGGTCACCTACGGTCGCACATTACCACATGGGTGACAAAACCATGTACGAAAATGACCGGAGCTATTTCGCACATAGGCTTTCGGCGTTTTTATATGGGGCTACAGTATTGATATGATAGCGCACTGTTTTCAATGTAGCAGAAGCTGATGCCATACCAAGCGGTGCTGATGCCATTCCATCGGTGCTGATGCCATTCCATCGGCGCCGAAGCTCCGATAATGCCGGTTCAGATGGGGCGGGATGTTGCAGCTGGAAGCCTTGGAAGGAGGTATGAACTCCGACCTCTACCATGATCTCGAACCCCTGGTCTGCGTCTTGCACAATGCCGAGGCCCCGTAAGGACTTGGAGCGCGTCAAGGACTGGATCCTCGAGCAGCGGCGAGAAGGACTATCCATTGACACTATATGTGCCCATCTCCGCGACGATGGGCACGTACTCGACGTCAGAACCCTGAAAAGGAGGCTAGCGGAATGGGGTGCCCAGGAGTACTCCCCCCTTCACTTAAAGATTGATACCAACACCTTCGTCGAGCTGATCAAAGGCTACTTCTACCGATACGGATATAGCGACACTTCCATCGTCCGTGATCTCAAGCGACGCGGCATCGAGATCTCCGAGCGGACTGTACAGGAGTATCGTCTGAAGCATGGCATGAAGCGGCGCTTCCGAGATCTGGCTGAACGACAGGAGGCTATTCAAAAAGCAAGGGAGTTCCTCTTCCAAGACGACCGTCAGTCTTCAAGCATCAGAGGATTTGGCAGGGGGTATCTATACCACTACGTCCGCATCCGTGCCGGCGTCCTTGTCGGCCAGAATACCTTATATCGCGAGTACCAAACGAACCCAGAGTGGAAGAAGCAGGTCGAACAAAGACGCCTTGCTGATTGGAAGCACCGGAAGAACTTCCAGGTTCCTGGGCCTAACTTCATGTGGTCTCTCGATGGGTACGAGAAGCTCAAGAACTTCGGCTTCTCTATCTACGCCTGTATCGACACGTACTCGAGAGCCATCATCTGGATATATGTTGGCAAGGGGAATATGACTGCGCTGAGTTCACTCAAACAGTTTCTACGGACTGTGTCGTACTCAGGGGTCCGCCCCCTTTTCACCCGCTCGGATCATGGTATCGAGACTCCTCTTTGGGCCGGAGCCCAGGCGATTCTCGCCGACCTTGATCAAACAGAGTTTCGGTATACCACCGAAGATAACGACCAACGAGTCCACAGGCAGGGGGCGAGGCTGAGCTCCTGTCATATCTGGGGCCCAAGCACATCGAACCAACGGATCGAGTCTTGGTGGGAAAAGCTACTCAAAGGTGTCAGTCAGCGCTGGATCGCGTTCTCACACGAGCTGATTGATAGCGGCCTCTTCCAACCAAACCGTCTTGCTCACCAGATCGCGGTGTATGCTCTCTATGGACCCATGATCCGTCAAGAGGTTGCAGACTTCACGGAGATGTGGAACGGCCATCGCATCCGGCCACAGAAGAATAGGGAGCATCTCGTCGCCGGGATCCCGATGGATCTGTATAATACAAGCGAACTGGAGAACTGGGCAGTCCATCTAGGGCCTGCGGCTCGAGATGGGCTTGCCCAGATGATGGCTGCTGTCGATTCTATCGATATAGATGATCTTCTTGACCCAATAATAATGGATTGGTGTGATTAATAGCTCCGGGATCTTCAGTTCGATGGTCAGCTAGATGGGGAGCTTGATCATAAGCGACCACACCTCGCGATCTACTTACGGCTTAGAGACAAGATTCAGGTTCATCTCGACTGCGGGGCAAGTCCGGTGCTGAGCATCCCAGAGAGTCCAGTTGGTGGGCAAGAGAGATTCGTACGTAAAAAAGTACTCCATCGCACTTAAAAGCTAGCTGACAATGCTTTAGCTTCAGCTCCTCGAGCAGAACTACCTTGAGCCTATTAACAATGGCCTCTCCGGAACTGAGCTACCTGGCGATATTATCAATAGTGTGGACGAGCTGATGGGGGACCTGGGTCACATTGAGCTAGAGTAACTACTATTTCCTCGTCTGTTTACGAGGATGCCGACTACTTGGCCTCCTCGTATCAACTCCTCGGGTTCCAGCAGCGGGACCATGGGCAGTGAAGGCAGGGCCAGCCGAGAGCTCCTTATCCTCTGCCTCTACCGAGAGTGCTGAGCTTATAGAGTCTCGAGCTCGTTTCTGACCCGCGCGGATCTCATCCACGTCGCTAGTAATAACCTCAATCTGGTCTTCTGCGCTAGCTCTCGAAGGAGGTAGAACTGGGCTCAGAGAGGGGCTCAAGGAGGGCGAGTTGAACTCGCTCCCGATTAACAAGGCTGGCTGTACCTTCACCTCGGTCTTGACTAACTCTTTCTTGATTCCCTTCTCCTTTTTGAACGGCTTTACGGCTGACCTCGGTGTCTTGATATGACGAGGGGCCGGGACTCGTGGTCGAGGAGGCAATGGCTCATAGAAAACAAGGAAAAGGAGATATCTGCCCTCTGTTTTACTGAAACGAAAAGGGCAGTCCTCGCCGAAAAGCTCTGAGACTGTCTGTCTCTCCCAGTCGAGGTCGCTCAGCTCCGTGATACCCTCTTTAATATGGGCGTTTTGAACGAGTCTCTTGTCAAATTGAAGAACAGAAGAGAGGGCAGGCTTGTCCTTGAACTGAGGGAAGAAGATGCTGTCGAACCAGAAGTGGACAGGTAAAGATGGTTCCTCGTCGACGAAGGGGCGCAAAGCGACCTTCAGCAGCTCTCTAGCTAAAGACCACTGGGGGTCCTCGTCTTCGTCTAGTATTTCCCATGGGTCAGGCCTCGCAAGGAAGACGGTGAGACGCATTGAGATCTTCCGTCTGCTCTTGTTTTGGCTCTGTTTAGTTACAGCCTCACTGAGTTGCGACGAGCTTGCCCTCATGCCCCTCGCGATCCGACTCTGGGTAAGTTTGGCATCTCGATACACTGCGGAGGGCCGCGATGCTGCGAGGATACGGCCAAGGCCGTCTCCAGAGCCGGTGAAGATCGTCTGTGAGGGCGTGGAACGATCAGAGGCTGTTAGGTCGATAGACTGTATAGTGGAGGAGGTGGAAGCTGTCTCAACGTCTCGAAATGGGACTGGCGAGCTGTCGAGGATGGAGATACTCGTGGGCCAACGTCTCCCGCAATATGGACACAGATTCGACCCTGGATGGCTATCTCAGATGAAATCGTGGCTCCTTTGGTACGATTTAGGGGCCACGGTCTTCGGAACATCGGGACATGTCTGCGATAGGACGTGATCGGGCATATCTACGTACAAGACAAGGTCAGTCGCACAATCTCAGGATGGATAGACCCGAGGTTACTTAGGGAATGGATGGGGATAGCCTATAACAGCTATGGGGTGGCGATGGGCTGGGTATTGACGCTGGTGTGGATGTGTGAGTGGAAGAATTGTGACGCGTCACTAGGAATTATCACGACATATTCCCTGGTGGAGATGCCATCTAAATGAAGAGATACCTTCCGGATAGTGTGCGGTACTGTAGTCTTGCAAGGGGCCACAAAATTACTAAGTATTTCCACATGGTTGAGGCTTCCCAAAAGGGTTATGTCACCCATGTGGTAATGTGCGACCGTAGTCACCCGCTCAGCTAATGGCGGGCCGGCCTATCAAATTTGCGCTATGTATTCCGTACCAGGATCATGTGTCGGATTCATCCGCAATCCCGGAAATCCGAATTTGAACTAGCCGGCTGATACAGTACGACGCCAGACGAACCAACAGAATTTGTTTCGGGTCTTTTCCCGGATATCTGATCCGGTTGGATACGAATTTAATCCACCAATCCGTGCTTGTCGATCAGCCATTCAATCAACCCCTTTCCCATTTTGGTTCCAGCACTTTGGGATCAACCCAGACCTTGATGCGTACACACACCTCTTTCGCCCAAACCGTTATCCATCTCGACAACCCAATTCCCCCGAAACGCCCGTCGACCACCATCGATTCGACCAGAAACAAAGGGATGGCATAAGGAACAAGAGCTGCACAGTAGGAGCCAGACAAGCATGAGGCCATGAGCTCGCTGCGGAAGAAGCCGGACGATGTCGTCGATGGCATCCTCAAGCGTGCAGAACTGAGCAAGGTAAGCTCAAGAATGCAAACCAACCATCCCTCAGCTTCATCATTGTTGTTGTTATCGACGGGCATTCACTTCTTCTAAGGTTGGTGATGGGTGTCAGAGGAAGAAAGAAACAACATGAATGCTAACCCATTCTATTTTCAACCCGTAGCTTGCTCGCCGCTTGCAGAGCCTCCTCGCCCTCGCCCGGTTCAAGACCAAGCATGGCTGGGAAGACCTCACGCTCGACACCATAGAACCGAATTTCGAAGAGGAGATACGACAGAAGCGCCTCGCTGAAGGCGACACCCTTTCCGACTCTGCTTTTTCTGCCTCCGGCCTTCCGTACTCCTCCGACACCCTCATGAGCTTGCCCCTCAAACCGGACCTGTTCTCGAATGCCGTCGGCTCCCGCAACAAGGGCACCAGCCACCGCAAGCGCACTTACTTGACGTCCTTCGAAAACAACCCATCCAGTCCCAGCAAACGTTTCCGCCTCTCCCCAACCGCTCACAAGTCCGTTGGTGACCATTCTTTTTGGAAGGATAGTCAAGGGCGGGCTCAACCGTCCCCTATCAAGCCTTGCCGCCAGCAGCACTTCACCCCAGTTGACCAGGATAGCTCCTTCCAGCTGCGCCTCTTGAACAGCGGGCTCACCCCGCTCAACTTAGCTGCCCCCTCGGATGACGACGACTTTCTGACCGTCCACTCTTTCAACGCCGCCAACATGCGATCGTCACCTCTGACAGGACCCCCCTCGACGCCCCCTCAGAAGAACAGCAAGCTGGACTTGCTCTCGTCGATGGTGACTCCTGGTGACGGCAACCTCTTTCCCACTACCCCAGACCAGGGCTTTGACTTTGCCGACTTTGTCAACGTCACACCTCCCAGCCCGGCCCAGAAGCCTTGGAGGAACGCCAGCAGCCATGCTTACCACCCCAATGCCCCTTAGCGTGGCCTCGTGGCGGCCGACCTCCGATGAGTCACAGGCATGACATCCCAATGGGTCAAGCACAGTCGGCCAGCAGCTCGGTCATACCACTTTGCTTCCTTGTTAACGCATATTAGGACATATATCCAATGGCTGAGTAGCAAAACAAACGGCATCCTGCGATCGGCAGCCCATATCTTGGGGTCTAGAAGGTGCAGCCGTCATGCATGCTCGTATTTCGGAAAACTTCTTTGCCGGGTAGCGATTGGCCCGATCAGCCAAGTTGGCATTTTTTAGTTACCCCGCTAGTTGGTGCTTTCAATCTTCACATGTAAAAACTCAACCCCCAGGGTTAACTTGTCTACTTCTCCTAGATGCAGAGGTGCCTTCTACTGCACTCCCTCATATTAACTTCTTGCTTACGAGGTGTCTTGCAGAGTGCGTAATCAACCAACTACTTCCAATCGTTGGAGCTGTTGCATCCTCCAACTGTGGGTCCAGCTCAACCGAGATCTCGCTCCTCGTGCTTGGCAATCAGCCAATTCAGAAGTCCAGTTGATTGGATTTGGATCCAACCGGTTCCAACTCGTTCCAGTGTAAGGGTCATGTGAGACCTAGGCGCTGTAACTTTGACCTTACCTTTAACTTCCCAGTTTGGCTCTTCGTACGGCCCGCTGGCCAATGATCGGCCGCTGAGGGGCATCATCTTGAGCCAAACGCGACAAACCCCTTCTCGCCTCTCCCACCCGCGCCAGCTTCGCGCTCTTCTCGCGCCAGCCTGGCGTCTGATTAGAATTCATTCTAGAGCTCATTCAGCTTCTCCACGGAAGGCTGAATGGCGGGGCCTTGGAAGTTGAGCCTCCACGTGACGGCCTGTGGGGGATCTGTAAAGTCGCTAGTACATGCGTCCAATAATACATTTTGACTTGTGCAGGTAGCAGCGACCTGTCACCGTAGGCCCCTTTCGTTGTCAATAAGTAAACCAATGTGCCATGGGATGGTGAGAGTAGAAGAAAATACTTGAGAGATAGACAGCTTTCAAGCGGACTGGGCCTGACTTAATCTGGCCTTTGGGTTAGGACATTGTCGCTCCGCATTCATCAGCAACTGTGGTTGTTCACAGTCATGCACACGGCATTCTGGACTACGAAACGACAACTTGGAAACATATCTCTAACCATAATGGAATTGATACCAGAAGAAAACTTCCAGCAAGAGAAATTCAGTGATTATACTGTAACTGTATGAATGTTGCTTTCACGTAGAGACTGGCGTGTTATTGGGATCTCAACAATTTCATTCGGTAGCATGTTACGCGGGGCAGTCTACCCTATACACGCTAGATAAGGGCTACCGTGCATGCCGCCATACCCCTACAGATAGCGTCGAAAGCAGAATCGGCCGAGGCCTTCCTCCAGTGGGTCCAGTCAGTAGGCCTATCCACCTTGATCGTATACTCAGACAGCTCCTTGTCCTCCGAGGGAGCTGCCAGCTATGGCTTCGCCATTCACCAGAACGACCTCTCCATCCGCGACGGCTCGGACCGGCTTAGACCTGCCGAGGTCTTTGATGCTGAGGCCACAGGAGCACTAGAGGGCCTCAAGGCCGCCCTACACCTCCCAGGATCAGCGACACGGGATATTGTAGTCTGTCTAGACAACCTGGCAGCTGCCACTTGCCTACGCGGCACACCGTCTGATTCCTCACAAGAAGTCTTCCTCGAGTTCCAGGCTCTAGCTGCATCTCATGGAGCTACACAAGTGCGCTGGATACCTGGCCACACGAACATTCCCGGCTACGAACAAGCCGACAAACTGGCAAAAGCGGCGTCCCCGCTGCCGGAGCCGGGCGGCTCTGCACCATCTGCTTGCAGCAAGATCCCTTCATGGAGACTTCGCTGCATACCACGAACGATTCAACCACGACGACGCGCGGGTGACCTGCTCGTGCGGCCGACGTAAAGCACCTGACCATGTCTTCTACTGCAGAAAAGTACCGCCGCGGCGTCGAATAAGGCTTGTCCCCTCGCCGACTGCAGCGGTCAACCTCGCAATAGGAAGATATTTCTACAAATACATCAAGCTGGCCAAATCAAGCGCCTTCTTCGAAAAGATTTGCCCTCGTCACTAGACGAGGCAGACCCGAGACGCACTCGCATCTCCTCCTCTCCCTTTATTCTCTCTTCTCTTTCATTCCTTTTCTTCAATTGTATAGGCTCGGTCG
>JAGMUU010000086.1:0-18318 GCA_020744375.1 Dactylonectria estremocensis | reverse complement strand
GACTGTAGGATAGTCGCCTGTAGTTTTCGAAGCCTAGGAAAGTCAACAATGGTCTGGGAGTTTGAACATCTGCGTGGTGCTTACTCTCTAGATGCGGTCCGTTGTGATACTCTTGCAGGTTGCGTTAATTGATCGGCCAGTAGAGTGTGTACTGGATAATATGAGTGGCACATACTCGACAGCATTTTCTCAGGGGGGTCTAAAAGGCGGTCCGGTCAGTGGCGTGAGGGAAAGCCGTTAAATCTTCTGACTTACTGACAACACCACTTTCAGGAGAATTACCCCTCGTTGTCCCGTTCGTTGCATTCGCCATATCAATAGGCTATGCAGATGTTGAGAGCGGTAGAGGCACGGGATAGGCGAGTGACAATGGATTGGTGGCCACGACGCTGAGGGTGCTGATAGTGAAGGCGACAGGCAATGATTGTGTTGGATGTGCTGGGTCAGATGTACCAGAGGAACGGATAAGTACGAAAGCGGGAAGGGGCGAGGCTGTGCGAATGTCAAGTTACGTACCCCAAGTTGTAAGATTTATGAGGTCTAAAGCGGCTTGGCTTCGAGTTCTGACGATGATTGTGAGGTTGGTTGATGTGTTGGAAGCGAGCTGGGGGCAAATGTGGTGATAGAAAAGGTTGTAGCAAAGTTCCAGATTAGACTTAAACAAGAGTGGGAATCATTCACGAGTCATCGTCATGCTAACGCATGAAGCTTTTGGATTACTCGTATTGGAGATCAGTGATCAATCTCCGTTTCCAACCCCGGGATTTCCCAGGCCAGGAGATGTCTGGTATAGCCATACTAGCTTGGACAAGTCTGGAGTTAGACATTCACGGGAGAACGGACCCACAAGAAGCATATGCTTTGCCCAAAGGAGGAGCTTAAAAATGAGCGGGGACACAAGCTGTATCAAGTTTGACCCCATCACATGAGGCCCTGAGGATGAGACCATTTTTACTAGAAAGTGGAGGATCGGATCAAAGCCCGAAACCGCTTAGGCTTCGTGGCATGTCCATGAATGGAATGCACGAGTTGACAACGGAAGGCAAACGCAAGAACAAGTCTTTGTATCACTGAGGACTCCCCTAGACTCCCACCCTAATCATTCCCTAGTGAATGAGATAATTCCTCCCGCAAACACCAACCCGAACTAGGAAACATGGTGATGTGGATGGTAGTCTGATGAAATAGAATGCTAGAGGGTGTTGAGTAATCCGGCACTCTCTCATTATCTTACTCAAATCTTGCCAAGTGCACCACCTAGCCACTCCTTTGTTGCAAAGGTTAGCGCATCGCTTAGCCATGCGTCATCCGGCGTTGCAAAGGCATCGAAGCCATGATCGCCCGGACGAATGACTATTTTGAGCTTTGCTGTTGGATCTACTCGTCGTAGTGTTTCCACAAACTTCAGAGTTCCCTTCATCGGGACAGCTGAGTCCTGTGCGCCATGGAAAATACACAAGGGCGGCAGTAAAGATTGCTGGCGGCTTCGTGGAGATGATCCTAGTGTGACGAGCCTCCCAAGCGGGAACAAGCTTGGATCTTCACCCAGAAGTTCCAAGAGGCGGCCATTTTGGACCATGGCTAATGCCACGGCGAGCCTAGACGGTGGGTCTGCTTCAGTGATTGCCGATTGCTTGCTCCTTGACGCAAGGAACTCATCGACGATGGCATCTGGAAAGTTCGGGACTCCGCAAATTGACTTCTCGAATCGTGTGGTGTAGAATTCCGACTTCATGTCTAGCATGGGATACAGCGCAATGACGGCCCGAGGGCGAGTGAACTGCGAGAGAACCGATTGAATAGCGAGATATCCGCCTATTAATTGCGCGTGGGTATCGTCAGCATGAAATCTTCGCAGCCGCGCGACCTATCCACATTACAAGCGCTTACCTGCGCTCTCTCCTATCAAAAGGTGTCGATCTGCATCTAGAATGATGTCTGATCTTCCGACCGACATGAGATGCTGCTGTGGTCCACCGGAACCGAACCAACTCCAGAATTCTTGGAAGTCGTTTAAAATCTCACGCCCTTCAGCTTCTGGGAGTAATCTGTAATTTGGGCTAACAATCACTGCCCCATGAATGATCGCGTATTGCAAAATCCATTTGGAAAACCATGCTGGGAAGAGGCTTGAACCGGTGATCTGTACTCTTCATTAGCTCGCTTCATTCACATGGGGTAGATTGTGAGATAGCGGACGCACCAGGAATCCGCCGTGGATCCTAACGATTACAGGTCGCGCTACAGGTGCCACTCCTGTCTTGGGGACCATAACGTCAACTCCAATCTGGATCCCCGCCGATTCATAATGCGCTCTATGGATCTCAAATGGATCGAAATTTTCTTGGGGAAAGCTTTCAAGAGCATTGAGCAGGTCCTGGAACCGCTTAGTTCGTTCCTCAGTAGCTGCCGACGTCATCTGGGTAATTTGAGTTGGGTATGGTACAGGTGAGAAATGCAAGAGTGCATCGTTGCGGGCTTAGGGGGGTTTTATGCCTTCAGCTGGCGGCAAAAAAAACTCCGCATTTGGTCTAGACAAGTCTAGTCAACACACGCCTTCATCTACTTCGCTCGGACAGTCGCTCACTTTCGTTCATAACAACAGCTTCCAATGCCAAAACAAGCGCGTGGCCATGCACTTTTGGCCTATGCGGGACATTTACAAGGAACGCTTACGCTTGCTTCGTTCTCGTGGTCATTCATTTGCACCAGAAAGCCTATGTAATCCTGTGTTGTAATTGTGCGGCCCTAATTCCACGAACCCTCCACACATCAACATCCAGTCTATCTTATCATCTTGTATATTTCCGTCTCCAACCTCTCCGCGCATTCTACTACGTGCCGGTCTACAACACGACTTGTTAGCTTAGACCACACTGTGAGCAGATTGGCACTTACCACCGTAAGGGAGGATTTGGGTCGCGATAACCGCACCGACATTGTTTGTCCGATCTGCGAACCAGAAGAGATTTGCAAGTCCTTCCCAAGATGCTGACCCTGCGGCACGTCCTGACTTCTCTGGAAAGTGGCTGATCGAAAACGACAATCCCCAGCCTTCAGTATGGTCATCCGGCATAGGCTCCAGAGGCGTTGGATTGGCAAGCCAGGGCTTGGCCACAGGAACACATTTGTTGCTAAAGCGCGGTTTGTCCGGGATTTGATCTTTGAACATTTCTACGAAGAAGCATATTAGCACTTCCCACCATTTGGGTTGGATGTAGCATTGTGGACAAACCTTGCACAGTATCCGGCCTGAGTAACTGTACACCTGTCTTTGCATCGGTTCCGTCGTTCAAAAGCAGTCCAATCAGTTCTGTCTCATTAGTTTGGAGGCAGCCACTTTCTCGATCAAGCTGAGGACTTACTCAAAAACTCGACTGGCTTTCCGAAGCAACCGTGACCACCGGCACAGAACATGTCCTTTTCCTGCCCAGTCTGCTTCCAAGTCAACGGTCGGCGGTAGAGGTGATCAGTATGCTTCAACAGCCCACTCGGCAGTCTCTCGTGCATGTAGGCCATATTTTTCTTGGCCTGCATAGGGGGATAGAAAGACACACTCATGTCGAGAAGCTTGAAGATGTTCTTTTGGAAGTAATCTTCGAGGCTGAGATTGGTGATTCTCTCGATGACTATGCCGACCCAATCCATTGATGTCCCGTACTGAAATTTCTCCCCTGGCTGGTTCACGAGTGGTCGATTGATTGTGTCGTCACGCTCTCCAGAAAAGTCATCGAGTCCAATTGGGCGACCGTACTCAGCCAGATTCTCATCCTCAAAGGCGTATCCAAAGCCAGCTATGCACGAGTTAGCTTTCTAGGTTGAACTTTGCCTGCTGTTACTTACCAGTATGATTTAGGAGCATTCTCAGTGTAATGCGGTTCTTTTTTTCGACCACTCGAAAATCTCCAGTGGCTGTCCGTTCTAGGACCTTGATATCTCGTAGCTCCGGTGCCACGGTCTCGAGCTGATCAGCATCGTCAAGACCGAGGCGGCCTTGCTCGACAAGTTGCATGCATGAGATCGACGTGGCAATCTTGGTAAAGGAAGCGACCCAGAAGACCGTGTCTTGCGAAATCTTTACACTTGACGAGATGCCCGTGGTCCCAGATGCGTGCTTAAAGAAGATGTCGCCATCGTTCCGGACTGCTCCGTAGACCAGCCCCGCGATTTTCTTTCGCTCCCCAGAAGTGTATTCATCGAGAATTCCCTCAAGGGCACGGCTATCCTGGTCTGAAATCATTTTAGACATTGCTTGGTAAGATGAAGGTATGCCTGAACTGCAACAGCCGCGCCCACACACGTTGGTCTAGTGAAATGTTGACTCTTTCATGTGATGATAAGGTTCATGCTGACTGGGTACCATGCGGGGATGATGCCATTCGATTTTTGCCTCGTTTTCACCTATTCAGGTTAGTCAACAACGAGCAAGCTTGCTCTCGCTGCAGGGGCTCAGAATGGCGTTGGTCCAATCCAGCTAATATCATCTCATAGATGTGGGCCAACGAGAAGCAAGTAATTATGAGTCCAGGGTTCAGCGGCAAAATGATATTGTACTGCCATATTCAGCAAAATTGGACGCACTTCTCCAGAACAGTTATATTCTCCTAGTATGCTACTCACCGCACCTTCCGAACTCATCGTTCCAATCTTCACTGCCCAGCAACTTTCGTCGCCAGAACTTGGTAGCTTTCCTGGCCCCTTTCGCAACCCAACAGACTTTTCTCCTCCCCATTCTCAACGGCATTGTCTGAGCCCTTCGAGCATACCATGTCTAAATCAACTACATACCAGTGGATTTCCGGGCCCGTGGGCAAGATGCTCCTAGGGGCTTCACTCGCCAGTACGGCAAGAGTACCCCTGGCCGGCGCGTTAGTTGTCACAACGGGCCATGTCGGAGTCGACCTGGCGACTGGTCAGTTTGTGACTGAATCATTGGAAGCCGAATTCAACGCCATATTCGACTGCCTTGACGCTGCCTTTCAAAATGCGGGCGTTCCTCAAGGTCTCGCGGTGGCGCACAAAGTGGTGGCATATTTTACTTGTGCTGAGAACGAGGACACGATGTTGAGCATTTTCCGCCAGAGATACCCAGGACATACACCGACATGGACTTCAGTGGTTGTCTCGACTCTTGTCAATCCCGGCATGCATGCGGAGGTCCAAGCCGAGGCTGTCGCTGATAGTTAGCACTACCTAAAGGTCCACGGACAATTCATGTTTGGTAGTTTGTATAGCTCACATCGTTATCGTGTAACGGGAAATGACTACGTATTCTAGGAGGGTTTGACCTAGAGTTTCCATAGGAGACTATTCATTGTTTATGTGGCTCTAATTACGTCTGTCTATGATTGTGATCCATTGAAGTGTTTGCTATCCCCGGTCTGGCATGTTTCTGAACTGGTTGTTCGGATCCGCGAGTTCCTCCTCGACTGATTGCAACTTCTTGACCACCTTTGCTGGCGCTCCCAGGGCAACCGAGTATGGCGGGATGCTCTTAGTCACAACAGCACCGGCGCCAACTGTACAGCCTCGACCGATGGTCACGCCTGGCAGAATAGTGACTCCGCCCCCAATCCAGCAATCGTCCTCGATCCTAATGCAGTGACCAAACTCGACGAACTTGATCCGGGACAGTACGCTCGTCTCATGGCCTGCACTATAGATGCTCACATTGGGCCCCATTTGGACCCTATCTCCGATAATAACCAGGCTCGTATCTAGGATGGTCAATCTGGGCATCAGGTCAGTCCATCGACTTGTGTGTAGTGGCATGGAAGCTCCTACCCAAAATTCATAAAGCAGTTTTCACCCATAATCACATTGCACCCATAATCTGGAGCAAAGGGTGGCTCGATAAAGGTCCCAGGGCCAACTCGACCAAGAATCCCTTCGAGGAGCTTAAGCCGGGTCGCGCCAATCTCCTCGTAGTTTCCAGTGTTCGGATCGAGATTGTTGTACGTGTAAGCCCAACCGCGGGCTTTATGTCGGCCTTCCATTAGAGCGGGGTGCAAGGGATTGTACCTAGATTGGAAGAGCAACATTGTAAGCATGTAACCAATTTTAGCACACAAGGGTCGAGGCGACTACTTACAGCATGCCCGAGATCATCAGCTCGTACTCGTCGCACCAGGGAGTGCCCTGAAGGCCTCTGGCGAGCTCTATGAGCGCTTCGTCTCTCTGGTGGTTTGCCATGGCGGAGGCTGTTGTGTGTGAGGTTCGGTGATACTGAGTCTGGGAGGTAAATGTAAGCTAAAGGCGAAATAGATAAGTAGTTAGATCGAGAATGAGAATTCCAAGGGGAAAGCTATTTTACCCCGGCCCACGATGGAAGGATGGATAACCCATGCTTGTTGTACCGACTCACATGAACCGGACTAACACGAGGCTAAAGACCTGGATCTCCTTATCTAGTTAGTGCCACAATACCATTTTCTCCTGTTTTGGAGAAACTGAATTACCCCTCAGGAGTGGGTCACCCAGAAGCCCCTGTCACTCCACCGATGGACGAGTTCTGAGTTCTCGTCTCGCCTCATCCAGCGCTCTAGAGTCTAGACCCGGCCAGGACGGCAAGTGGAGGCGAGTCTCTGATCTTTCGGAATCCTAGTCGAGAGTGCGCATCTTGACTATCGAGCAAGGCGCGAAGCTCCCACCAGCTATTAGCAGTGATATGCTTGCTCGAGTAATACGGGAAGGTACTCCGCACACCCTAGTTGAAACCTGGGGAACCCGGCCCAATCTCGCCAAGATACTGTGCGATAAGACGGATCGTGACAACCTGGCTATCAGAACATCCAGCCATCTGGTACGTACTGCCCTAGACATGACGTCTCAGCCGGCCGAAGGCACTGATAACTGAAGCTATGGCCAACATGACAGAGTAGCAGCATCCGCGCATACTTAAATCTCACCGGTACCTGGCTGATGAGTGCCGCTGACTGAGTCGATACAACACATCTCACTATCGAAGCGATGGCCATGCAAAATCAGAACGACATCTCCAAAGTCGACATGGGAGAGAAGGCTACCACGGATGCCCAGTCTGACTTGGGTGTTGGCAAAATGCTGACGGTAGACGACAACGTCTTGCTTGCTCAGGGCCATCGCCCAGTGTTGAAGCGGACGTTCGATTTGTTTGGGACGATTGGTCTCGGCTTCAGGTCAACACCGCCCTACCTTCCAACTGTATCCCGAGTCACTGGCTAAAAGTTACCATAGCATCACAAACTCGTGGCTTTCCTATGCCAGCTGTTTCGGTCAGAGTCTCCTCTACGGCGGGCCGCAAGCGACCGTTTTCGGGCTAATCGTGGCTTGTTTTGTCCAATGGATTATTACTCTCGGTCTTGCTGAAGAGGCATCGGCTTTCCCATCCTCCGGAGGTATCGAGTGCCCACGCTCCAAATGCATTGCTCGTAATGCTAACTGCTCTCGAAAACAACTAGGCCAGTATCACTTCACCTACGTCGTAGCGCCGAAAAAACACAAACGACTTGCCGCTTTCTGCGTCGGAGTTCTCAGCGTCGTTGGCTGGTGGGTCATTACCTGCTCCGGAATCTCGAACAACGTCCAGTCCATCATAGGAATGGTTGTCTTCATGCACCCCAGTTTCGAAGCAAAGCAATGGCATTCCTACTTGATGTATGTGGCCCTTATACTGGTTACATGTACGTGTCATTGCTTGCCAAATACGCCTTGAGTCGCTGCTGATGAACCTGACCGTCAGTGATTCCAATTTTCACGATTCCTCAACGACACCTTGGAAAATGGACACAGTTCTGTCTGATTATGTCTATTCTTTCCTTCGTTGTCGTCACGGTCGTAATCTTAGCCATGTGTGATGAGTACAACCATCCAAGCATCATCCTCAAGTTTGATGGTACAAGTGGATGGCCCAAGGGAGTTGCCTGGATTATGAGCGTTGGAAATGCAATGTACGCATTCGCCAGTCTGGACGCTGTCATCCACGTCGCTGAGGAAATGCACCATCCCGGAAAGGAGATTCCGCGTGCAATGTGAGTTGATCGGGGTGAATGTGGACTTGGGCAAATGCTGATACGCAGATAGGAACCTGACCATGATCATCGGTCTCCTTACCTCTGTTCCATTCATCCTTGCCATGATGTTTGTCATCAAGGACATGGACGCTGTGAGAACGGCAGCCTTGCCTAGCCTCGAGGCCTTCCACCAAGCAACTGGAAGCAAGGCGACGGCTATTGCTCTTCAGAGTATTCTGACCGTCGTATTTTACAGTAAGTGCACGCAATCTTCCGATGGTCAGATACTAATTTGACCTTTCTTCAGCATGCATGCCGAGCCAGTGGATCACTTGCGGCCGCCTGACATGGGCATTTTCTCGCGACGTTGGTTCCATCCTCCTATTTCTCCTCATTCTAGTCTGACGTCCATCTACAGAACGGTCTGCCTTATTCACACTACTGGAACCAGATCCACCCCACGTATGAGTTTCCTGTTCGCACAACTTTGCTCTCCGTCGCTGTTTGCATCATTTACGGCCTGCTGTACATGGCGAGCACTCAAGCTTTCAACTCGATCATCATCACGGCTGTACTTGCTGTAAATATCTCTTACTGCATCCCGCAGGCAATTACTTTCATCTGTGGGCGTGAGAAGACACTTCCTACAAGACACTTTAATCTCGGCAAATTTGGGTACCTATGTAATGCCTGGACGCCCCTGTGGATCACGACTATTGGGGTATTCATCTGCTTTCCAAACCATATCCCGGTCACAGCATTGTCAATGAACTAGTAAGTCATTGACTTGATATCTTGAATGGAAAGCTGTTTTAACTTCTTCTCCAGCGTTTGCGTCGTCCTGGGTTTCATTGGCGTGGCGTTGATTGGTCTCTGGTTTCTTGTCCGTCGTCAATTTGATGGACCGGACATTGATTGGGCGGCGCTGAATGTGAGCAATGAGCTGGATTAGTGAACCCGGCCGCGCTGTATTCAATAGCAGGTGGGCTGTCTATTTGTGCCATTAATCAAGTAGTAAGGTGGACGGTGGGAGAACATGAAATCACCTGAAGGGTTTCATTGAAAGTCATAGGGACCGGTACTGGCGACTTAAACGCCGTTCAATGCAGATCGGTGAATACTGCGCCTATTATTATAAGAACTTAGTCAACTTCCTTTGGAGATGTTGAACTTGAAAGAATGAAAAGGAATGGGTTTTCCTCAGCCTATGCTACTTTCTTGTCTGTACTACCAGCCGTGATCCTGTACGCAACAGCACTCTACACACTCGTTGGCCTAAAGAATGAGGAAGCATCGAACTAAAGACAGCGTGTGTGCAAAATCGGATTTTTACGATGAGGCTAGTTTGAACCTGGTGAGTGTACAATCAGTGGCTAACAACGTCCTTCTTTAAGGATGACTACAAACACAAAGGAAGCTCAAACACTTCTCCAGGAGGCAACTAGGTCGACAAACATATCCATTACAGCGTCGCAGCAAGAAACCAACATGATCCTGCGGCTAAAAGTCCTATTGCCGATACTAGAAGGGCCGACTCCCAAGTCAATTCGCAACTACTACGTCGCATCAAGTCGGAATTCGTTTTGGTGAAATCGCTTCCAATTTATTGCTTTGCAAGTCATACAATTTCGAGGAAGAAGACAGGTATCTTGCAACATGCTTCTCTTTTCTACAGCTTGCTACCTCCCTCTCGCTTCTTTGTCTTGATGACTTCTTTAGAAGCAGTCTGGGCAGACAGGGAGCCTTGCTCCAGCGCGCCATCAATAGCGGCTCGCCAGCCATGAGCCCAGTCTGCGGAAGCAAACAAGACATTTCCATGACGACTCTGAAGCTCATCTTGGTACTTTGACATATAGCCTGGCCTCCACCAGGCCGGGCCACCTTGAGAATAGGGGTCAGAACTCCAGTTATGAAATATCTGTTGGGCCTGTCAGTTAGGGGACCTCGTTGGGTTCACTATTCTTGGGCTGATCATACCATTCTCTTCACGTCCATGGGATGCAGTGCGTTGAACTCCTCCACAGCCTTCTCCGGGTCCCTCTCGGGCACGAATGACGACCTCTCATCGGCTCCAAATGCTGTCAGATGCACATTCCCGTTGGGCAATACGCCATCCGCATAGCCATACATGAGCAATCCTGGGAAGCGCATGCCGTTCCAACGCTCAAGTTCTCGATTGCCCACGTCCGCATGGATCTTGGTCATCTGGTTGACATGTCCAATGCCAATCGCCTCTTGCTTCTTCTGTGGCAACGGAGGAGTGAAGCTGATGTCCTTGAGAACGTTCAAAGGAATTGTTGTAATGACTTTTTTCGCTTGGAATGGCTCAGCGTTCACAGTTCGGACGATGACACGCTCGTCGGGGTTCGTGGACTGAGTAATCGACTTAACCGGAGTTGAGAAGGCGTACTCCAGCCCAGCTTCAACTGCCTCATCAAACATGCGCTTGGCAAGGGCCGTTTGACCATCCCTCAACTTATATCGTAGCCAAATATCTGTGAAATTATCCGAGCTGTGCATCAGTAGTGCGTGTGAGCGGATCATGTCCCACAGGCTAGAACTTTCCATGTCGCCGCCTGAGATGTGTAGAAGAAGGGAGACAAGCAGACCCTGCTCCTCGGCAGTGAGCTGGTACTGTATTTGCTCGAAACGCGTTTGACAGGAGACTTGATCCCATTTCTCAACCACCGCTCGATCTACAACAATGTTGTCAAGTTGAGCGTGTGGCAAGGGACAGATTGTCCGACCATGCTGACCGTCAACGTTGACAAAGGTGTCCCAGGCCCGCGTGGTCATGGCCCCGGCCTCTTCGTGTGACAGCCTGCGCGGCTTGGCGCCTGTACGATTGTTCGTTAAGGTTATTTTTTAGGTACTGAAAGATTGTTGGCCAACATACCTGGAACGTTCATGGTGTAGTACCCTTTATGCATTTCAGGACTCCCTGTAGTGATCAAGTCGCGGTCCATACCGTACCGGACCATCTCCCTGAATAGATATCCCATGTGGTGAGTGACCCAAGTTCCTCCCATCTCGTACAAGAAGCCTAAAGCGTAAATGTTAGCGAGATCCGGTTTAGCATTGACTTAGATGGCTCCTTACCATCTTTCTTAACAGTGTATGTTCGACCTCCTATGCGGTCTCTTGCCTCTATCAGGAGAACCGAGTGACCTAGTATATCGAAGTTTAGTAACGGTTGATGAATATCGAAATGCTTGATTGCAGAACATACCCAAGGCAGTCAGATCGCGCGCAGCCATGAGGCCGGCATATCCGGCACCAATGACAATCACATCATAGAGCGTCGCTGTGGCAGGAACGGAGCGACGAGGTGTTATAACCGCATCGCATTCAAGGCCACCAGCAGTGACACCCGTATCTGGGGTCCACGTGTATCCGTCGTCAGTCTTAGGAACAGGAGCCATCGTGCCAAGTTGTTGAAACTGCTGCTACTCGCAAATTGATACGAATAATGGAGAAATGGAGACGTTGGAAGATGTGCGTGCCTAAGATACTCCAATCAGAATCTCTGCATTGACTTGTTAGCGTTGAGCTACCGACTCGCTCCAACGGCCTGTAGATAGGTGCGAAGAGGGGCGGTGGTCACTGCGGTAGGTTCCGCCACCATGAGGCCAGATGTCATGTGAAGGCGAATGTCTGACCAGCCTGCACAATGCCTCTTCTGGCGCTATTCCAAAATTTATTAGATGTACTTTATACCGCGTAAATAATAAGGTGCGCCCTGCAAGAACTAACGCTCCGTGACATCGACTGCCACGGCACGTCACAGGACTCTTTATCTCATCCTTACCGGAATAGGAGATTGGAGAAAGTGGAGAACATCCACCGATTGTGGGGCTTCATATTTCTCCTAATGCGGTAATTGAACTCAGGCCTCTCCCTCTCACCGCCGAGTTCAGCAATCAAGCCACCGTAGCACCATTTTATGGTTCGGTTTGTACCGTACCCAGCACATTGAGATTTTTTTTTCCTTTTCTTTCCCCGAATTTCGAACGCTACTGTATTCCCTGTCTAAGCAATTCCCGTCCGTCCCGTAACAAGTTGAAGTGGAAGTCCCACAAGCCTGGCCTACTGTCTTCGGTTACTTAACACCGCGCGGGATTCAATCACTGGAAAACACAGCATTCACAAGCACCATCGGTTTCTGTCGTACACGATCAGTCCCTCTCCATATTCTGTCAATTCTCTCATATTTACAAATTCCATTACAAGGATTAGTCATGCCAGACTTTAAGGGACTCGAACTGACCGGCAAGGTGGCCATCGTCACCGGTGCTTCTCGGTAAGTGCCCTCAGGCCATGACGAGCTGTTCAAGGTCCAAATGGACTAACGATTGTGGTTCACTCAGTGGTATTGGTGCTGGTATTGCCGTCCTGCTTGGCAAGCGTGGCGCTAATGTCGTTGTTAACCATGTCTCTGCTGGAAGTCGGGAGCGCGCCGATGAGATAGCCAAGCAAATCGAGCAGAACGGTACAAAGGCTATCGTTTGCCAGGCCGATGTCACCGAACTTGATGAGATTCCGAAGCTAGTCGAGGCTGCTCTCAAGATCAGTGAGACTGGGAAGATTGAGATTCTCATCCATAAGTAAGGACAATTTTCCCATCTAATCAAGCTCAACTGACGGAGGGTATGATCTAGCGCCGCCCAAGGCAACGAGGCCAACTTGGTTGATACCACTGAAGACTTTTATACGCGCCACTTTGACGTAAATGTAAAGGGGCCGATCTTCCTTACCAAGGCGGTCGAGCCTCACCTCCCCAAAGGTGGCCGAATCGTCTTCATCTCCTCAGCTGGCGCCAGATTAGGAGTGGCTGGCCAGACTGTTTACGCCGCGACAAAGGCAGCTAACGAGGCGCTTGTGCGCGTCTGGGCCAAGGAGCTGGGCCAGTCTCACGGTATTACTGTCAACTGTGTTAACCCTGGTCCGGTTGCAACCGGTAAGTCGAATTACGATGAGGATTCTACAGTAAGGCTTGCTGACTCTCTTCATAGACCAGTGGTTCCAGAGCGACGAGCAGTTTTTGAAGGATATGCAACCACTGATCGACTCGACACCAGCTGCAGCTCGAGTGGGAGAAGTAGACGATATTGCGCCCTTGGTGGCATTCTTGTGCACAGACAACGCGAGGTGGACGACTGGTTCGGTGCTATCGGCAAATGGGGGTCTCTACAATTAAACTAGGCAGCCCAATACGATCTGTTCCATGCGAGGTCGTTTGCAACAACATGGCCAACCTGCCATTGTACGTGAAACGTGTCTAATAAGCGCCCATTTCGCTCCTTGTAAGACAGTTTGTAGACGTTGCTGATCAGATCCCTCTCGTGACCTTTGACTTGCCGTACCCTTACCCATGGTAATTGACCAATTACTAAAAATCACGCGCCATAAGTCTGGAAAAATTGCTCCACCAGCTCCTCATCATGACAATCTCACTCAACGGACCCTTCAACTTCAACCGGCCCAATTTATGCCAAAATTCCCCCTGTTACGAGATCTTTTGGCACCGAAACAAGCGGAAATCGCCAATTTAACCTTGAGTTCACTCCAGAGCAAAGGGCTGCAATGGTGGCTGAGCCGCAGGCTGGGAAGTCCCTGACGGAAGTTGCGGCGGCTTACAACACCACCCCGAGTACGGTCTATAAGACAAAGCGACGGTGGGAATCACACCACAACAACGGTTCTAGACCACGAAAAGGGCGTCCTAGGAAACTCACGAAGCTGCAGATTCTAAGGATCAACTCATATGCCAACCGGCACCGTCACCTCACATGGAATGACCTGATCCTTGAGCTAGGCTTGGACATCAGTAAGAGAACTCTACAGCGCCGCCTTCAGAGCCATTGGCGCCGTAAATGGCGTTCAAAAAAGCGGATATCGCTATCAGAGGAAAGCACGAAAGAGCGGCTACAATTTGCTCAGTACTGGATTCCCAGGATTGACGAGCTTTTACTGGTAAATCGCCCTAGAAGAGAGAGGGTTCTACCGCTGACTTTCCCCACCAGGCCTGCTTCACCGACGAGTGTACTATTCAGAACGCCCCGAACGACCCCGAAGGCTGGGTCTTTCGTAGGCCGGATTAAAAGTTCCGTAAGGACCTCGTGAATGTTCAGTCACATGGAAAAGCCTGTCAGTCAATTATGGTGTGGGCAGGCATCGCTGGAAGGAACAGGACCTATCTCATCATCATGGTGAGGGATCCAGAGGCCAAAAAGAACGGCTTTTCGGCCTGGAGCTATCGAAAAGCGCTCACAGAGTGGCTTCCCCCCTTTCTCGATGACTTCAGTGAATTTCAGCAGGATAACGCCCGAATCCACGTCGCAAAGGCAACCCAAGACTGGCTCCTCTTACACGGGATTGGGCCCGTGAAATGGCCAGCACACTCGCCTGATTTGAACCCGATTGAGCACCTTTGGAAGGCCCCAAAGGCTAAGTTGAAGAGATTACACCCTGAATTCACTAGGCTAGGTAAAAGCGAAGCTGACACGGGCTTAATGATCAAATGAAATGGATTAAGGAAGCGTGGGATGCCTTAGATCCTGACCTTATCTGGAAGCTCACACAATCAGCGGGGCTTCGGCTACGCGCAGTGCGTCAGGCCCGGGGTTGGTATACAAAATATTGATGTTTATCAACGGGGCTTTCACTTGGTATGCCCCTTATTTAAATTGGACTTCATTTGGCTGCGTAATTGCTGCTTGAAGATAATGGTTGACCATGAGGGTCGTGGTGGTGGAGACTTATGGCACGTGATTTTACGTCGTACTCATTCTAGCGAGGGGATGCTCCCATCACTGTAAAGAGGACGCGGAAGGAAGAACCTTCGTCTCTACGTTCCTCAGGCACAAAATCGTACTTATCGTCAGGGATGTCTTCACCGGCTGATAATTGGACACCCAGTCAAAGCCATCCTTCAAAACGCAGACTCTTAGCGAGACCCCCGCACCTAGTCCGCAGCAAGCCCGAACTTTGAGGTCGCACAACCGAGTCAGTCAAGACTCTACCTCCTCCCAAGACCACGGCGGACTAACAGATAAGCCAATGCGGGGAAATTGTGGACCGAGTCCATCTTGCTCCAAGCCAAAGATTACGTATTATTGCTCCAGTCCACGACGCAGCGCGCTCTTCTCGTCAATCCTTCTTCTCCAATCTACGCCCCCGAAGCATCGTCTCGTTTCTCGTGGCTCTACATACGTACCGCCTGCCACGTGCATGGCTGTAGTCAATCCTCGCTGTACCGCCCACCCTTTTTCTCCTCAGCATGTCTCAGTGCAAGCCGCGGCAGTTCAAGTTTGTCGGGGGACCCAGCCGGAAGCGGCGTCGACGCAATGAGCCCAAGGCCAGCGACGCCGATTTGAGGTCTTCGGGTCCAGTGGAGCCCAAGGATGCAGCACCGGCAACAAATCATGGCCACGGACAGGGCGAAGAGCACAACGCAGAGGGACCGCCTGCGCCCAAGCTGCCCATCTCGGACAAGGAAAATCGACCCAGGCCTACCGAGGCTACAGCGACGAGTATGACGACAAGCAACCCCGGGCCGTTGACCTTGTCGCCAACCGCGGGAGAATTCGACCTTCTTCTCAGTTGGCCGAATGGTAGCAGTTTCATGAACCCGTTTCTTGACCCAAGCCCCGTCTTCAGCGATCCTTCGTCCTTCCTCGGCGGCCAATTCCAGTTACCGACCTTTCTTGGCCCCGACATGGACTTTTCCCATCCGCACTCCTCCCCCTCCACAGACAGCTCAGCCGAAATCATCTCTAACGAGGATTGGCTTGCGAATGGCGACACCGGAGATGTCCCGGCCGCCGGGTTTGTCGCAGAGACTACCGAAAGAACGGCGGCGCGCTCGCCATCTCCGATAATACATGAACCAAGCAGCTCAGCAGACTCCCTCTCGCGATTACTTGCTAGATGTAAGTCCAATTGAGGGGTCTACTTCGCCATGCTCGCAGACTTAGACTAACAACTTGTTGAATAGACGACGAGGAGTTCTGCATCCTACCACTTACCAACGACTTCGAAGCGAACCCATTCCGATACAACATCGAGACCGGCCGAGGATCACAACTTCTTCTACACTGCATTCTGGCCTTGTCATACAAGCATGTAAATCGCGACACCGGTGGCTACTATAAAGAAGCAACACACCACAAGAAACAAGCGGTACAATTACTCAGAGACATGGAAGCCGAGTCCAAGTGCCAGAGCTTTGAGCCAACCTTTCTCGACGCCGTCTTGATTCTGATGACATTAGATGTTGGTCCCTCCCAAGCCTCGTGATATGGAATGACGAAACTTATCGCTGGTCTAGTGCGCAACATCGGCTCATGGGCCTTGGTTGTCTTATCTACACCGAGCCCATCGAATCTTGGAGGCGACGGAGGCGCTCAACGTCACAAAAACACCGCGGATGAAGGCGCAGATTGATATGCTAGTTTGGTAAGCTTGCATCGATGCTTCTGCAGGAGATGGAAGGACTAACGGATACAGGTGGGATGTAACCCTAGCAATGACCAGCCGGCAGGGCTGTGTTCTGTCGGAGTCAACCATCATGAACCAATTCAATTCGAACGAAGCGGCGGACCCGACTTTCTATAACATATCAGGGTGCCCAGAAGACTTATTCAAGCACATGATCCGGTTAGGAACTTACGCAAGGGAACTTGAACTCGCCTCTACTATGACGTGTGTCAACTTCGATGTGGGACCAGTCCTAGCAGTCGAGAAAAGCATTACAGAATGGTCAGCGCCAGAATTCAATGACCTATACGAACAAAACTTGCAACAGGACGACTCAATCGGTGAGCCCAAGGGACCCGATTCAGAAGAGTTGGCGCACTACAAACAAGATCTCCATCATTGTGCCGAAGCCTGGAGATACGGTTTACTTATATACATCGAAAAAGTCTTCAAATGGCGAAGAAAGAAAGCCCCATCGCCGCTGCTTGGATTTCTGGCACGGAAAACTCTCAACAATGTTTTGTCATGCCGTCGCAATCTCATGCTCCAGAAGCAGCTCCTACTTCCTGTCTTTCTCGCAGGATGTGAAACGAAAGACAAGTTTCTACGACAGGAAGCGAGGGATTACTGCAATTGGTGGAATGAGAAGACGCGTTACGACATGTTCCTGACGACAACGGCGTTATTGGAGGAGGTATGGGCAACTAAAGACCCTCAAAGCTGGTGGGGTTCTATAATAGATGATAAAACTCGTGCTGGCACCGGGTCAGCGGCGAGACAATACCTTTTTGGGTAAAGCAAAGAAATGAGCAAGAAAAGAGGTTATGGGCCTCCTGGCTGGCACTCCTATCCTTTGTGATAGTTGATGGCGTTGACGCGTCAGCACTGTTGCCACTCATATGACACCTTCAATGACACTATTTGCATCTCCAGGCAGGAAGATACGAGACGTTGTGGCTTCTTTTGACGAACGCCCTCTCCCTCGCTTTTCCGTCACCCGCAAAATTTCTCCTTTTTATCGGAGTAGTCTATGACTGCCATGCTCCTAGTCCCAGTTCCATTGATTTATTGTATTTTTCTTCGTCTTTGTTCCGTCATTCACACGTTCGTTGTGGCAGATCTTTTGTTGTTTAATAGGGGCGTGATTAAAAAGCAACCACTCTGGCTTAACGGGCACCCATTTTGTGGCTGAACCCCACCTTCCTTCCGATTCCGCAGCTCACACCAAATTAACTTTGAGAGCTTGAGAGTGCATGAGTTGAACCTGTTCTTCTAGAAATACCTAACCACCTAATACCTCGATAGAGGGACTGCTATCAGGGCATTCAAATTCCTTATTGACGTCATCGTCAACGTCTTCCCAGCGCTGGAACGTGCGTATATATGACCGATGCAGCTCGGTGCCGGGCTCATACGAATCGCCTGCTTCCAACCTTCTTAGTCCCTTTGTCGTAGATGACTCCTTTGAAGTGTTGATAGCAGTAGGGGCGGTGGAAGGTGGCGGCAAAATGACGCCCTGCACTGTAGCGGCCGGTGCCGTAGTGTTATTAGTTGCTGTGGGGTCCGCGGAATTGATTGGCTGCGCTTGGGGTCAACCTTCCTGAACGGGAATGTCACGTGATGCAGTTGCTTCAGCCTTCTCCCACGCCTTAACCCGAATAGCGAGCCTGAAGGGGCAGTCGTCTGTCATCTGAGTGCTCGTCTTCCTCTTCTTGGTCACGTGTATCCCGGGTGTTGACTGCGAGGCAATCTTCCGGCCCTTACAGCAGCGGAATACCACTCTGCGAGGTGCTGCGGCGTTGGGCTTCTTAGTCCGTATGACGAGGCTGAATCCGGAATGTATTTCCGC
>JAGMUU010000085.1:0-22180 GCA_020744375.1 Dactylonectria estremocensis | reverse complement strand
TGACTAGATTGCCGGTATTGACTAAAAACATAACCTTCCTGTGATGGTCGAGTCTAACCTATATCTACAGTAGGTTCTAGACTTAGGAGTGTATGATCTAATGTATTATGATGTTGTATTGAGCATTATAAGTTATGATATAGTAATAGTAAAATTGTATGTTGATAGCTGTCAGACTATCTATCTATAAAAGTGCTAAATGAATGTCTTAAATACTAAGTGTGTTATACTGGGCTTACTACTTAAGAGTGAAAATGAGTGTATATATACTTATGGTTCTCGACTGGATTGGAGGGGTTAGTATAGGAATCGCTGATGATTCCAATAGATCACTGGTGATCCGTTGGAGTGGTGCTCCGATCCGCTGAAGTTATGCGTAACAGCTTTGACAGTTCCTGTTGGTGGAGATCAGATCGTACGATCCTAGTTTACCCGACGTCCTGATTTGCACCCAGTTTGTAAGGCAACAGTCGACACCACTGATCGCGTAGTCGACACCGGCTTCTTCTATTCTAGCTCGACAGGTCAATCAATACACATTATCCACATGCTTCCTGCCTGGGCCTAGCTTTCAATAGTTCCCATTAAAGGTGGGGCCCGGGGTTCTGCCACGGGTGACCGCCCGGTCTCCACCCAGGTCATCGTAACACCTTAAAAATCCACCATCTTACTGATAATACCTACAAGCAACCCTTCTTCACCAGCTTCATCACGCCAGCACAGTTCCTCCAGGCTTCCTTTGGCGGGCCGCTTGCCGGACCGGTCCCTCCTGTTCCTTAGGCTGAACTTGCCAAGACCTCCTTCCTAGAACGGTGTCATTTCTTATTTTTACTGTTACTTTTTACTGTAAGTAATGGCTTACTGATGCGAGGCGGATTGGCCTGCTATAAAGGGTAGCTAGATCGCTAGGGTCTAAAGAAGGCTAGCTGCGAGAGACTAGCCAGTTACCAGAAGAGAGTGACAGATTAATGAACCTTATTATATAGGACTACTGAAGTGGGGCGGATTGGACTGGTGCTGTGAAGAGTAGCTAAATGGCTAGTATAACTGTCAGATATGTCAGAGGTACATGTCACATCTATCAATTGATGAGACTATGGCCCGGTGTTAACTGCTGAGACTGCGGCCCGGTCTCAAGGGCCCGGATCTCTAGCAAACCGGTCTCAAAGGCCCGGACTCCTCAGATCCGGTTTTAAGAAAACCTTATTGCTGCTTCTATGATGATAAGGGCATCTCTGTATATAAAGACCACTGCGAGCCCTCTGTTAGTCGAGGAGGGGGCAGAAGACATCACAGTTCACTCTCATATTTGACAATAACTAACTCTACTGTAACTTTTTACTGTGATGTAACACGTGCTTCCTTCCAAGGCCAGACATTCCAAACATCGGGCTTTTTAAACCAGCCTCCCGAGCTCCTACGGGCGGCCATAGCTGATATCCGAGCCGAGTACGAATTGGACGGCCACCAGCTTGAAAAAGCGATCAATGGGGTCTTTGATCAGAGACCACGACTCCGACGGAAGTATCAGCGACCAGGAGAAGACTACACAATGCCGTACAAATCTAGGGACGAAATTTCACATCTAGCAATCTTTATAAATCCCGATTGCAGCTTTAATGAGGGTAGAGGAGCCACTATCTCGGTGCATACAACAGATGGAGGTAATATGGGCGAAGAGTACTTTTTGGGCACCCTACTACCTGATAAACCAAGTTGTTTTGTTCAAATACGCCCAACTGCGCCAGGTGTCGACGGCCTAGCAATTTACATCACTACAAGAGCGGAAGTTACTGTAAAATGGTATATCGAACTGCAGAAGTCTAAGGAGGAGAGTACCGGACCAACTGTCTAGTTGTTATTGCCCCCCGGCTCGTGATGCTAGTCGTTTGAAGAGTCACATATTTCCATTGGCTAAATCATTTTACCGACTGATCCAAGTGTGGAAGTCTCCAATCTACCTGAGAGCTTTATGGATTAGTATTATACAGAGAAGTTATATAATGGTTAGAAATTGATACCTCAAGTCCTATTTTAAAATAAAGGTAAATAAAATTTCTAGTCTAGTGAATGTATCGCACTATATGCCTCTAAGTGGGAGGGCATTTTCAGATAATGCTGCTGCGTATATTTTTATTAAAGCACTTAGTGCGCCATTCGTACTGTAGGTGCTATGCATTAACGATTGAATATAGATAGGAGAGGAGAAATGGCTGTTAATGAATTTAAAGGTTATTTATTAATATTGATGGTCGTTCAGATAAATATAGATCACTATCATCAGAAAACATATGTAATGTTTAGGCAGCTTAGGGACCACAATAATACAGCTTCCGTTGCTGTTTATCATACTCTGCAGCGAGTCCTGCTCTTCGAGCCTCAGCCCGGATTTCCTCGTCGCTTTTCTGTTGGATGCACAGGTCGCGAGCCGGGAGGCCAATAAACTTGCCCATTTCGCAGCGCTTCTCCTCACGCGACATATTATGTCTCCATGTGATTTTGTACGGGTACAAGTCAGTATACTGATTCGGACTTTTCTGGTGATAGAATTGTGCGAGAGACTCGAGCTGCTTGTCCGTCAAAAGCCAGAAACCAAGCACTGTTTGTGGGAAGGAGGGGTGGACCAGGCCTTGATCTAACTCGACAAGTGGAAACAAACGCCGTGCAATCTGCTCGAGTTTGCTCGCTAGTTCGGGGTTCTTGGTTAGCCGAATATACTTTGCGGTTTGTGCCATCTGACAATTTCACTGGATAGTGGCTGGTAGGTAGTTGTCTCTGCTTTAAATACACATTTGGCCAATGCATACCTAACATCGAGGAGCCCAGGCCGCGCAAACAGACCCATGTCCACTATTGACTGACTATAGCTCGAATGATAAAGCGCTTTACCAGCTCTATTAAGCCCCCATCAGGACATATATTGCTGTATATTGTACAGGGTACTTTACAGTATAGTAGTCCAAGTCTTATCCTATTACAGTAATTATCGTCCCAAAGGAGGAGCTGATTGCTATTATGTCTAAATCAGGCTTTGCAAGCTCTCCAGTTTCGTAACATCGCATATAGCTCCATTTTAGGTTTCATATAATTATATCATCTTTTATGTCTGTGGTGCACAAAATTGACAAATTAAATCATCCAGAATCTAGTTGTGGATGTAACTTTGAGCCCAAACCCTAATTCACTAATCAGATGCATTGGTTCGTAGGTGGTCGCGTTCAGTGCATAGGTCAGCATTCATTCACAAAGATACAGTACAGTATGTCCTGTACAGTACAGTCAGTCAGTCAATTTATTAACGCCCGGCGGCCGAGCCGAAAGGGCACTGATTACTAATATACATATACGTTGCTCAAATTGTGTCCTCGTCTCCTTAAGCCCATGCTGTGTCCTCTTCTTGCTTGTGCCTTCTCATCTGCTCTCTTTCTCTCTCGCTGCGGATTCCCGTGGTTTAGTAGTTAATAGCGAACTAGCTTGAAGCCTATTCTCCAAGTGTTCAGTGTCCTATCTACGGCGGCTGAAGCGGTGTCCGCTTGCTATGGCACGGGGTGAGGGTCTGAGTTAGATTGGAAATAGTGGGTTAGAGGGGTGAGGGAGGGGGTGGATGTCCGAGTTCGTCTCCCTAGTTAGCTTGCATCAAGGCGGCCTGTGGCCAATGCAAACCGGATCGTCGCTCGAACGGCTTCCAAGTTTGGCGTCCATTTTTGGTCGTCCGACAGCGACTTCCCTCCAAGATAGAAGGACATGTTGCCTCTTCGGGTGTTAGTGCATTGAAGCATTTCTGTACGATATGCCGTCCACTTTCGGCATCGGAAGAGGAAATGTTCAACTGTCTCTCTCGCTTGTCCACAGTCACACTGGTCCGACGGTGCCGCTTTGATGTGGAAGAGGTATGCGTTCAATCTCGCTATGCCCGTTCTGAGTTGAGCGAGCACACTCGCTTCCTTCCATGACAGCTGGTCGTAAAGTTGTCTCGTGTGCTTGCCCGGCAGTGCCGCGTCCACTCTTTTGGAGTGCCTTCCAACTTTTTCTGGCAGCGCCCTATTGGCGTTGACTTTCGAGCGTGCAATGCTGAGTGTTGTCGATCGCATTCCGGGAAAGCGCTTTTGAGGGATGGCTCCCTGCCTTGTTGCCTTCCGTGCCTCTGCTTTGGCAAGCTTCAGAAGCTCGTTCTCGTCGCTTGAGGGTAGCCACAGGGCCCTCACAACGTTTCCGTCTGCCCGCAGGTCTTCAATCGAATCGTAGATACAGCGTATATATTCTTGTCCGGACTGTTGACGGGGTTGCTTGAGTGTAAGCGCAGCAGCTTTGTTGCTCGTTATCAGTGCGACGCTGCGATATCTACATTTTGGTATGGTTCGCCTCAGAGCATACGCCATTGCTGCAAGCTCTCCGCTATATGGATTCTGTTCCGTTCTCATACCAAGAGTAAACGAGAAAGTCACGAGCTTCGGACCACCTCGCATTGACACCGGAATCTGGACTGCTCCACCAACAGTCAATCTGCGAAGAGGGTTGGTGTCGGGTAAAGTGTGGATATCCGTCCACATCTTGATTGCCCTCTTCCAAAACCGTTGCTGTGCTGGAGCGATATGAGCTTCTGCTTCTGCCACGCTCGTTGCCACAGTGCTAAAAGTCCCAACGATTGCCTGTGCTCCTGCTTTCTGAACCCGGTTGATCGGTCCTATGAGTCTGTCTTTGAACCTGTGCATCCATACGTTGGAAGCATAGTCCACTATAGGGGCGACAGTAGCTGTGAATAATTGTCGTGCTGTCACTGGCGATAGGCCTCTCAACCTCTTCAGTTCCATTGCTGCTTCTAACCCCTTCGAAGCTGCCCTTGCAATATGTTCCTTATACTTGAGCCCAGTATCCATAATGACTCCCAGAATCTTGACATGCTGTTTCGGTTGGACTATCTGCCCTTTGATTATGAAAGGCTCGGAGTCGGCCTTATAGTCCTTCCGGGTGAAGTGTATGATCGCCGTCTTGCTCGCCTCGAACGTCGCACCGCTCCTCCTCTCCCATTCCAATGCGTCCTTGATGATTGATTCCACTTCCTTGCGGTTGCTATGTGCTGTTGGACCTGCGACCCAGGCTGTGAAGTCGTCCACGAACGCCATCGCCCCTCTATTGCTGTCGATCCTCCGCTGGACCAAATCCGCATTGAAGAAAAGAAATAGGATTGGAGATAGAGGGGAGCCTTGGGGAAGGCCAGCTTGCGGTAATTCTCGACTTTCTGATGTCTCGCCGTTGACTTGAATCGTTGCTGCGCGATTTGAGCAAAATGCCTCCACCCATCGAAGTAGCTTTTCCGGGATACCACGTGCTTTCATTCTCTGAAGCAGCCTTTCCTTACATACTCCATTGTAGGCTCCCTTGACATCAAAACTGATGAGACTCACGACTAGTCGACGTCGCCAAGCGATGTAGATCTGTTCCTGTAGGAGCAGTAGCGCTTGTTCCGCTGATCGCTGTTTGCGGGCTCCAAAGTGGTTCGTCGGGAGCAAACCATGCATTTCCACAGCATGTGAGATCCTTTCCGCCACCACCGATTCCAGTACCTTGCCGAGGGTAGCTAGTAGTGAAATTGGCCGCCACGCTTTTGCCAACGTGTAGTCGTCTTTGCCGGGCTTTTTCAGTGGTATGATCTTTGCATGCCTCCATTGGTCAGGCAGCGTTCCCTCTTCCAGAGATGCCTGGAAAATAGCCATTACCCAATGCTTGACCACTGGCCACACCTGTTTCCAAACAATCACCGGTAGTCCATCTTCCCCAGGTGCCTTCCATGACTTTGCTGCGAATAGTTGTCGTTCTACCTCCTCCAGTGTGATTTCGGGCATCGCCACCGGAGCTCTCTGAGGCCTAGGGCCTTCGTCTTCGATGTCGTTCGGCAGGGGAGGAAAGAACGTGGACAGTAGCTCCTTAGCTTGTTCCCTGTGGTTCGTCGTAGTTGTCCCATCAGCCCTGACCAGCTGCGGAACTTTGCCAAATGCTGTATCATCTCCAGACTTCAAGTACTTAGCCGCCTTCCAGATGTTGTCGTTGTCCGCCAAAAAGTCATTCCAGTGCTTCTTCTTTTGTTGTCGGATAGCGTCATGGTACTGCTTCGAGGCTCCTTTTGCTGTCTCTTCCAGTTCCGTTCTGGCCCATCCCGCCCGTCTCGCGGACCGAGCACGGTTCCTCCAGTACGTGTATATCCGACGAAGCTGCGTCAGATCTGCCGTCCACCACCGTTTAGCATACGGCGACGGCTTGGCTCTTGGTGTCAGGGAATGAACCGCCTCCGTAACCACTGACATCAATCTGTCAGTTTTCTCCTGTACTGTGCTTTCCGGCGGCGTTGTCTTCAGCGCGCTTGCAATTCTTGCGTTGATTTCTTTCCAAGGCGCATTCTTCAGGAGAAGACGATTCTGCTGTTTTAGGTGGGGAACCGAAATGTCGAAGACCGTGTTAATCGCCCGATGATCCGAGCCGTGCTCCGTCCCGTGTATTGCGCATTTGACGGTTGAGGCCGTCAACTCTTCCGAAGCCAGGACCAAATCGACCGTTGTTTCAAAGTCTCCGCTACTCCACGTCTTCGTTCCTCTGGGGAGCAAGCTGGTGAGGCCAAGCTCGTTCATAAGGTCAATGATCTGGTCCGCTTCGCCCTGTCTCACTAAAGAAACATCGTCTCCTCCCCATAGCTGGTCGTGCCGGTTGAAGTCTCCGACGACCATTACGTCCACAGGCCTGCCAGCTTCTCTTCTTGTGTCTGAGATAACCTGGCGTAAAGTGTTGCAGGTGTCTTGTAGAGCCTGAGAATCTCCTCCTGGTACGTAAGTTGATACTACCAGGACCATCCGCTCAGGGAGATGTATGATGGCTGCCGTCATGTCCGGTGATGCTATCGGTATCTGCTCCGCCTCCACGTCCTTGTTCACCCACAACATGCTCCGGATCGCCCATCTGCCATCCCTCCAAATTGTAGGGATCATTTTAATCCATCTGGGGTGCCCCATGGGGACTGTTAGTAGTTGGCCGTCGATTTTCCGTGCCTGTGGCTCCTGGATCGCCACAACTGCAAAATCTTGGAGCTGCTTTTCGTTCATTAGGCTCTCGAGAACCATGTCCTGTTTTCTGGCATTCAGTTGGATTGCCTGAAACATCCTACTCATGCCGGGTAGGGTAGAGTTTCGGGCAGCTTCTACTGAACGACTCATGCGGTCCGCCACAGGGTATACACTTAGGTACCTGCACCTGGCACTCACTGTGATGATGGCCTTCGGCGGCGCACCTTGCACATACCCGATTCTTGCTGCACGAGAATGCCTTATGGCCAAGCTCCTGGCAGTTATAACATTGTATCGGCCCGGATCTCCGCTCGAACGCGCTGGTATATGCCGATTCACCGGCTGCAAGGAAGTAGCGTTCCTGTAGGAGTCTCCTAGCATCGCTGTTTTTGGTAAGATATACCACCATAGATCCATATGTCTTTACGCTGTCTTTCCGACTCAGCCAAGCCATCTTGGCAATCTGGACTTCGTTCTCCTGGCCCAAGGTTTCTATTGCTCCAGGGAGGACCTTGCCTTCCCGGTCGAGAACGGCGGCACGGTTGATGTTGTCAACTTTGACTGGGTACAGTTGGTCTCGGAGGACTCTCGCACCTGGAGCCTTCTTGGCCTCGATGATCGCCTTGATCCTCTTCAGTTCTTCCTCGTTCCTACCGATGACCCTCAGGCGGTTGGTGTTTCGTCCATCTCTGGTCACTGCAATGCATCGCCAACTAGGTTGGTCGCTCGACGTTCGCATTTCCTGTTCAATGGTCCTGCGAAGCACTGCTGGTGTAGTATCTCCGATATGATCCTCGGGCACCCTGGATGTGTCTACTGTGCAGAACACCGGTTCCGGGGTTGCCGATCGGACCGTGGATGGAGTTTGAGTGGTAATACTAACAGGTGTCATTCTGGCAGCATCCGCATATGTCTGACTAGGCGATCGTGCTGCATGAGCCTCGGTCACGGTATCCAACTGTAGCCGGGTACGCTCCAGCTCGCTACAAACCTGGGTGAGCTGCTCTCGCACCTGCGATAGTTCCTGTGCCATCTGGGCCGTGGTCCTAGCGACTTCTTCAGCCATTCGGTCGCTGAGCTTGGTGAACTCGCGCTGAAACTCTGTCTTCATGATTTCCATCCTCTTATTGAAGTCTTGTTCCAGGAGTTGTTTCAGGCCCTGGATCGCCTCGATCATACTGTCGGCCGCCTTAGGCGTGGTGCTTTTCTTGGCTCGATTGTTACTCGGCACCCCCTCACTGCTCTCCTCCTCCTGCCATTCCATATCACGTTCTTGTTGCTCCGATTCCACTGCTCTCGTCGTTCTCGCTCTTTTACGCAGGGGACGATGATGTCCCCCGCCCGGAACGTCCGGTTCGTGTTCCATGACGACGATGACGTCTGAAGCGGGGTTCGCAGCACCAGACATCCGCCAAAGGCGTGAATCTCCGTCAAGCGGCTACCAGGTATTCCAAAAGATATAAAGATGATTAAAAATGAGATTTCGAGAGATTATTCGTCCCCCAAAAGAGTTTTTCTTCCCTTCCCAGAAGTGTACCTTTGGTCAGTGTACAGTCAAGGCTCCTCCCTAAGATACAGTTATGAGCAGAACCAGATTCCTATTTGACGAAGCCAAAAAGATGTAATTCGTGCGCGCGGATCACGTGACACAGTGTCAATATGGTTTTTGTGCACTGTAAGCACACCAAAAGACTTGGTAGGAGTAGAAGTAAGCCAAAACTGGACTGAAGAAGTAAGCAGCTTTGGTCCATGTCCACTTTAGAAATGTACTGTAATCCCTACACAGTGCTTAAACACTGTATTTATCTACGTCATTCCATTCCGTTTGGTCCACAGTGTACGGCCGAGACTGGGTACAGAATTGACTGAAATAATCAATCACCTGATTACCTGTACAAGATTTAAGCCTTCGCCCGCATATCTATCTCCAATCAGCGCGTAAATGTCGCCACAATCATTTAGGGTCTGCATTAGGTTGCATCTCAGGCTACACTCTCAGACTATTTTCTTCAATCACTCATTCTCACATTAATTCGTAAATAGCTTCATTGATAAATTTTCGTAGCTGATACTGGGTGAAATGCCAGTATACCAATAGTATTTTGGTGCTCACGTGATCGTCTGGTATAGAGAGCCATGGAAGGCCATGGAAGGTCCGCACGGTCATGGAAAGTTTAGGACACGTGTCCTTTGTGGTGTTGGTCAAAGATCCCTGTTTTAGTCAAATGTCCAGTTTTGGTCAAAGATCCCTGTTTTAGTCAAGCATCCCAGTTTTGGTCAAATGTCCAGTGTTGGTCAAAGATCCCTGTTTTAGTCAAATGTCCAGTTTTGGTCAAACATCCCTGTTTTAGTCAAACATCCCTGTTTTAGTCAAACATCCCTGTTTTAGTCAAACATCCCTGTTTTAGTCAAACATCCCTGTTTTAGTCAAGCATCCCAGTTTTGGTCAAATGTCCAGTGTTGGTCAAAGATCCCTGTTTTAGTCAAACATCCCAGTTTTGGTCAAAGATCCCTGTTTTAGTCAAACATCCCAGTTTTGGTCAAATGTCCAGTTTTGCCAAACGTCCAGCTTTACCAAAATCCCAGTTTGGTCAAATGTCCAGCTTTATCAAAGGTAAAAAATGGATATTGGGGTATCACGAAGCTCAGCCATAATGTGGTGATAAAGTTACTAGGCGACGGTATTTTGATGCTCCCGGTCCATTTTCAGCAAGCTCTTAGCTTGGGTATTCCGGGAGATATGCGCCAACATACACAGAAAGAGAAAACGAAGGTCAGAAAGAGTGGCCAGAGTGGATTAAGGAAGGTTAAAGAATTGGGGCAAAAGGCCAAGATACTCACTGCATTGTTCTTTTTTGACCCTATAGCCGGTGATTTCAGCGTCGGAGGCCATATCCCTGACGGTGAAACAATTCCGGATTTTAATCTTCTGGTATGCGTCATCACACACGTTAAACATGCAACTACTGACGAACTACTAGTTCCAAAACTTACAAAGATTCAGGGATTGTGTATTCCCAGCGGATGCATTACCAGGTCCGGAGATGGACGTTCTCTGCAAGCGTCCACCAGACCTGTCCTAGGCTTGGGACGAGGAATATTTGGACCAACCAAACGGCGCTGCATGTTGCTTGCGCAGGCGGCCTAATGGCCACTTCCTGACGTTGGGAAGACCGGAAGTGGACGCCAAATAATCAATCAAGCCATTTGTTGACTAATTCACGTTAACCACGCCAATTGTTACTGTAGCAGATTAAACATTCACTTGGTGCCTGATTGAGGGCTTATAGTTAAATTTTAATCGACAAGATGCGATGAACCAAGTCGGCAACGCGATCAGGCTCCCGGGGCGGTGCAGCACGATGAGGTAATATGAGAATTAGATCCAGTGATCCCAATTCATTCATCTTATTAGGGAAGTCCCTTCCCTGCCCGTCCCATGCAAAACCGACGTGTCTTGATGCTTTCATGCCTCATATCTCCTATCAAACAACCTAGTATGTCCTTATTCTACCTGGAAACTTCAAAGACTCGATTCGAAAATACCCTCCCTTCAAACAATCATGCATCCCTTAAACCCTACCCTCAGCCTTGTGGTCCTCAGTAAAATCGCCCACGCCACCATATACTCCCTCAGCATCACCTATGATACTACAAACTTCTTTACCTCATTCGACTTCTTCAACGAGAAGGACCCAACCAATGGCTTCGTTGAGTATGTTGGCTTTGAGACTGCTGTTAGCGAAGGTCTCGCTGGCGACCGTAACGGCGCCATCTATATGGGTGTTGATACCACTACAGTCAGCCCTGCCAGTGGCCGCAAATCGGTCCGTGTAACTTCCCAAACTTCTTTCACCCACGGCCTCTTTATTGCTGATATCATCCATATGCCCGGCAGCATCTGTGGAGTCTGGCCTGCTATGTGGCTCTTCGGGCCCAACTGGCCCGTCTCTGGAGAGATTGATATTATTGAGGGTGTTAATACTCAAGTCCACAATACTATCACTCTTCACACCGGTTCCGGCTGCTATATTACAAACGAAGGGACTCTGGAAAGTACCACTTTATTAGAGTCTAACTGCAACGCTGGTTATGCTCACACCGGCTGCAGCCAAAGCACTGCCAATTATCAGAATTACGGTAATAGCTTCAATGCTAATGGTGGCGGCGTGTATGCTATGGAGTGGACCTCAGATCACATTTCTATCTGGTTTTTCGCCCGCAATCAGATCCCTGACAACATTAAGACCGAATTCCTTGATCCGTCTGGGTGGGGCCTGCCTACTGCGCGCTTCACTGGCGGTTCTGGCTGTAACATAGATACCTATTTTATGAACAACAACCTAGTCTTCGACACCACCTTCTGTGGAGACTGGGCCGGCTCCGCTGAGACCTGGAATACTAATCTTGAGTGCTCTGCACTCTCATCCAACTGTAATGATTATGTCGCCGCCAACCCAGCTGCCTTCACTGAGGCCTACTGGCTCATCAATTCCATAAAGATCTTCGACCAATCTACTTCCAGTTACAATGATAAGTAATGAGCCTATACTGGGTCCGGTATGAGGTGTCTGCACCTAAGGCAGTTGCGATGAGGGTTTCCAAGGACAGAGCGTCAGCTAATTGGAGAGAAAGGAACGGTGTTCTCTTGTCATCAGATATGCGGATATGACTACAGCGATAATAATAAAAGTTTAACCTTGTCTTTTAGGCCATTCTGTAATGTTGATCTAAACATTTTGTTTAGTATAAAATGAGAACTAACTATATCTACTTTGAATAGTATGATGTGTAGTAACTGTTTAGTAGCGACTTATGTCCGTTTAAGGTATCTAAATTTGCGTTCTCACCTGGGACAAACTGATCACATTGGTCAATTGACATGACGCCATAGAACATTTGTGCCTCTATCGTGCTGTGAGTCATGCCCAGCCGCATCGTGGTAACCACTCCGCCTCCTACGCTGTCCAGTCAACCTCGCCACTATGCACTACACAGAGGTTTGTACTACGTCTTCAGATCATGGTCAGATGGCCGCAGTGTGAGCCCTTCCATCCACATCTTCCAAGCCAGAGTCATGGTGCCGACCATGAATGCGAATGCCTCGACTCCAATCAACAGAGAAACCCAAATGGGATAACCATTAGCAATCCAGAAGACAAGGCCAACAAGAACCTCGATAATACTAATATCGACCAATATAGTTGGAAGCCATAGAATTAGTGTTTTTCTTTCAGTCGAACTCTGCTGGCCCTCGAACTTGAAAAGGAGCATTTTAGCCAGAGTTAAAGCGATGATACTTTTTACCACAGAGCTGGCGAGTAACAATACTACTATCTGGCCCATAGCTGTCTTCTGATGATCCTGAAATCCGCCGAATGCCATCAAGACTGAGGCGACGATAGCAGGAAAAGCTGCGATAATATCAAATGTTCGATAGAAAAGCAGGACGCGGTCAAACACAGTAACCACCCGCCCGCCTACCACTTTATGGGCTTTGTGATAGGACACTAATTAGCGCGATGGGTCGTGAATCAATTAATAATGAAACGTACGCTGGTCACAGGACTCCATTATGGATGCGTAACTTGAAAAGGTCGATTTTTAAACACTTCAGGCTGGGTTGGGTGTCGACGAAATAATCAGTCTAAGAACGAGCAAAATAAACGCAGTATAGGATCATCTACTTATACAGTACCATAATGTCAGTCGGGGACCTCCCTATCAAGCCTCGGCCCCTTTGGAACCAAAATCAAGTAAAGTCAATAAGAGCACAGCCCTAAACTGACCTTACAAGCCTATCCAGCGTCCACTTGTGGATTCTTACTACAGCCAGATGTTTTAAACTCCTGGCACTGGTATGTACAGTAGCACTGGTACTGTATGTATGTACCAGTGGAGTGATAGAGTGCGAAGTTGCATAGATGAGTGACATAAGCAAAATCGGGATTCTATACGTGCTTACTGGGCGGTTGTCACTAGTGTTTGGCATCATGGATGAAGTGGATGATTGGTGACGCCGGAAGAGGACAGTGGGGCTCCGACCACTCTTCATTCATCCAATTCTTGCCAGTTGGCACCTGCGGATGTGGGCGCTCCTGTCTGAGCCTCGCTAGCTATGTACCAGGTGCCAACGTATGGCCTATCTCTTTGGTTCAGTTCTATTCACTAGTCCAATTATGCTCTTTGGACCTAGCGCTTAGCCTAAGATACGGTCATGCCATTACGGTAGAGACAATACGGTAAGAGCAGTACGTGCAATCGCTCACACAAACGGTGAAGAATTCTGCCGGCAGAAAAAGGTATGGCTTGATTGATGGACCCCTGTACATATGTAACTGAGTAAGTTACTTGTTGCTATGTTACCTCCTACACCTGCTCTTCCTAGGATTCATATCATTACGCCTACCCTTACTTGTCTTCCTGAAGGAGGTAGCTTCCTTCTCCTACTCCTCAATCAAGCGCATACTTATCTTAGAATCTTCAATCTATGAGTCCTCCGTGTGGGGATGCCCCGTCCAACTCACAAGATCTTTAACTTTCCAGGCAGACTTGACATTCACCACCAATAACGTCCTAAAGTCTCTCACGACTCTTGAGTTTCGTATAGTAATGCACCTGTAGACTCTCGACGGACCGCCCTGGATAGGCCTCACTGAACCGCTGGTGAATCTCGGGCTACGCCAGCATCTCCTTGCCCTCCTTTAACTCGATGAGAAGATCATCTTCCTGTGGGGCGAGATGATATCTCCGTGTCTTCATCTGACTGTAAGCTAGAGCTCCGGCTAGGAACAACATGAGCTATGCGATTCGAACCCACATTTTCGGAAAACTCGGAGTTCACCTGTGCCGGTCCAGCAGACGGTCTGAGTCAATTCCAAACTTCCAGACTAAGACTCTTCTTATATCCTTCCTGGAGCAGACCACGAGATAATGCATCTCAGTAATCCCTGCTTGTAGCGGCGATGTCCCGAAGCCGGATCTGGCTTAATCCCCCTGGCGAAGATGCTCTAGGTCTCGGCGTTCGCAGAAGTCGTGGTAGCAGGTCGGAGGTGGGCCCCCGTCTGAAACTCTTCGTCCATAACTTTTCAATGACGGGTATAAGGCAGACGAGAAAGTCTCGGGCTCCAAAAACATTCGAAAGAATCTACCAGTGTAAGTCTAGTCTCGTCTAGAAGCTCAGTACGTACCAAGTGCCTGCTTGTCGCTGACTCCGTCCTCAAAGCCATGGCACTGGCTATCATGGCCAAAGTTTCAATCAGCATAACGGTCTTGATTTTCGTAAACTGGCGTGAGGTGCATGATGCAATGAGTATCCACTCTAGCACCATCCAGCAGCGGAAAGTAATAGCTGATGCTGCTGAGAGTTCATTGAACACTGAGCTTCGGGAAGTCAGGATGGTGCCGACGATAAATGGCACCCCAGTGGTTGCCAGGAGAAATGCTAGGGGCCACGGAGCAAACGCACATTGTCCTGGGCTCCAAGAGCCGCCGACACACCAGCACTTTCGATCGTTAGAATTGATCCAGAGCCAGGATATGCACTTACTTCTCTAATCATGCTGGAAACGATGATGGAAGAGCTCAGGTATGTTGACCAGGGATCTCCACGTTCTTGCATCAGAACTGCGAACGCAAGTGCGGAACCGGTAGCAATCGCGCAGTGCGTAATCACTACCGCCGTGAATGTACGAGGATATCTTGTAGATAATGATGGAGGGACCACAGAAACTGAGCCTGTCTCTCGACAGTTCCGTTGCGTGTTTCGATACCGCAGGATGGCTTTGACAGACGTTGATAAATTCGCCGCGGCACCGAGGACGAATGCCGTGGTCAACGCGGTCGATACAAGATATGGGAGACTCATCGTGATAAAGGTTAATGTCATAATAATACAACCATTTGCCAGTCACGAAGACAGAACAATTGGGGAAACAGGGCTTATAAATAGAGAACAGCCTGGCCTCGTGCCCTTCTATTTTCAAGCCAACGCCCCCTGAGCCCACATCCAGGTTTTGCTGATCCTTGTATGGGAAGAGTATCATGATGCAGAGTGATGTAAATAGGATCGTGTGGCATTTACCGAGGTCAACAGCCTCTGTTGCCATGTTCCACAGGCCCATGTTGTATCATTAGGTAGTCCTCATCCACCCACCGTTGGCATCCCCATTCCACCAGACAGACTGAAGAGGACCACGACCCATGCAAGGCGTTTTCGTCATCTTCGTATGGTATGCTATAATGAGATCCAGCACAGGGGCAAGATCATCAGGTAGTCACACACTATGGATGTGGCCTTTTCCCGCTTTACCCGACTACTGTGTGAGATCGCGGATGGGACACAGGACAGCATCAGTGCTCTTATCATCTCTTCCTTCCCCAGTGCTCTCTTCGTCTCTCTCGTGAGTGTGATTTCGTGCTACAGCCCGGTCTCAATAGCACAGCCGTTACATTTCACATCGCGCCCTGAAAGTGTTTCCCCCTTTCGGGATTATGAAGAGAGTTTTTGCCGCTGACGAAGCAGATACAAGCCAAGAGGACACTCGTATAGCTTCGGGGAGCATTCGGACAGCCAGGTAGAACTCAGCCGTCAGCGGATCCATGATCCTTCAGCCATCCTGCATGATCACCTGTAGTCACACATGGCCGCTAAGATCGTTATGGAATACTCCTCCGGGTTAGTGCCATGGTATCTGTTGGCTGAGACACTGCAGAGCGGCCACTACGAGCATGTCGAGGAGAAAGGGGCGCCTCCTGCATATGGGAAATTCAGGGAGCCACAGCCCCTTTTACCTTGCATAGTGGTTGTGTTGTGTGTCACCAAGGGGGAGTGTGGGTGTTGGTACTGCGTGCTGGGCAGGCTTCACTGCTAAGGGAATAGATAGTATGCCTTACTATTAGTTACCATCAGCAGCTGACATCCTTCACTCGCTGCACTGGAATTCTCAAGTGCAACTATAAAACCCACGAATTTTCCAGTTGTCCCAATCCCTCAACAACCCTCTCTAAAACCTGTCACGTTACACATTCCTATAATCGATATCATGAGCTCTCAGCAGCGGCTTACTGCCACCCTACCTGCTTCTAAACAAGTTTTGGTAGAGGAGTCATTCATCAATGGAGAGGAATTGGCAACTAAGATTCTTCCTGGTATTCGGCAAACAGAAGACGCGGATGCCTCCAACGAAGCATCTGACACAAGAAAGAGGCGAATAGGAGGTGAAAAGCGACTAGCAGGTACACGAGCCCTTTCATCTGCGGTGATAAATCTAATTTATTTAGGAGTAAAGCGTTTGAAAGAAAGGCAATTCAGAGACCCGCTACCTACACCATGGAAGGCGAGCTCCTTTGTCGAAGGGCCGTGGAATATCATGCGGGAAGAGAGGCTTGTTCGAGAGGAGAAGTACGAGATTTCTTTTGACACCTCCTTACGCTCAATCAATCGCATTAAGGACCCAATGTATAGCAAGGGATGGGATTTGAAGTACACCACTGTTAGCAACTCTGATGGTCTCATCGTCAAGGTTTGTGTTAAGGTTCCGTCGGAGTTCGGACATAGCTTTCCACACATTCTAGAAGACTTGAAAGAGATCCTTGCAACAGAAATAGGAATGGATCTGCAGGATGATACAGACAAATAGAGTACTTTTTTAAGGATGCCTTGGCATGCTTTGTCTAACAATCTGACCAAGTTACCTCACTTAACTCATGCTACTAGATGGCTGGATCCCCTCCCCCTATGTGTGTTTGACTTATTGTCTAGAGTTAGTATCACTCGCTGCACCTCCACAAGTATAGGCAAGGCAGACTTGAGAACCAGGAATTGTGCCTCAACAAGTCAGTCAGATCACGTCATGGAGAGGCTGAGAACATCGGAATGATCATGCCAAGGGAGGGGTGGCAGCCAGAAGAATCAAGGGACATGGGCCTTGTTCTCAGCTCACATCAACGGCTCAGCCATCGAGACCACCTCTTCACCAACCTAGTAACTCCAGGAAATCCGTCGAAAACCTGCGAAGAGGATTCCAGTTAACCGACCTTTGCTTAGGATCAAAGTGTGGCACGCTGCCATCTACGACGTGGGTTTGATCCGTGCATACACGAGACACATTGAGGAGGAGTCCGTCTTTACTCTAAGAGCATACCGAGGGAGCAGGGACGGCTCCCACAAAAATCTTACCTCCATTTTTCCATAATCCCTGAAAGCCTGGGGCCCAAGCCCATTTTACTTTACATAGTAGTTGTGTTATCTGTCCCTGGGGGTGTTGGTGTAAACTGGATGTTGAGGAGGTGTGGAGCAGAGAGTGTACCTCACCATCAGCAGCTCCCACCCTTGACCGGCAGAATGGCCAAAGGAGGCCGCCAGAGCTGAGGCATAGATCAATGATCACAAGATGACTCTTGTCATGCCGGCCTGGCGGACCAACAGCACGGAGAGACCGACGGGCCGGGGCAACACCGACATGATCATGCCAAGCAGGTGGTAGGAATCCTGGGGGCGAAGCACCTTCCAGTTGGTTCATCCGGTTCAGGGGTCGGTGGTGTGTCTGGATGCTATCTTACGCCCTCCCTATGCATCTCCCCTAATTACACTACCCTGTCCATTACAACTTCCCTCCTCAGGTAGTTCTCCGAAAGGCCAAATGTGACATAATACAATTGGAGGCCGCACCAAGGCGGCTGTATACGGGAATTAGCAAATCCTAGAAGCTGCATTTTAAATATAAATATCTCCCAGTGCCCAGGTACCCATCTTGTTTCGCTACTGTCTTTCGTGAAGAGCCAGACGTCGCCAGTCTTAAGAATGACTCCAATACAAAGCGACTCTTCGGTCTCTGAATCCAAACGCCGTCGGTCGGCTCGGGCATGCCTCGCATGTAGGAAGCGCAAAGTCAGATGCGATGTCACACAGGACGACAGCTGTACGAACTGTCAATTGGATGGCATTACATGTGAAATTGCCCCTCGCCAGAGGTATGTACTATTTTACAAGCACTCAGCAGTTTAGCCTTTCTAAAATTATGCGTCCAGGCGCCAAAAAAACGGACACGAGGCGCACAAGATATGCAGGCATGACTTCCCTTGATCAACACAATAGCAATCCGAAAAACAAAGTCACTGAAACGGTGTCTTTAGAGGTACGTTTCAAGTGTGAATATCGTTCTTTCTCTCATATATTTCTAGTGTCAACCAGATGAGGCCATCAATAATGAGGTTCTACCATTGACATCGAGTACACCACAAGCCGAAGTTGATCTCTTGATGATACCCTTGGTTAGAGAGAAGCTACGAACCATCTGTCGGCAAGTAACCATTGAAGTATGCATTACTCCGTAGGCATGTACTGATTATAGACACCAGAGAAATTGATTCTCTCAAATACTTAGCCAGCTTTAGCCAAGACAACACTTGGGCAACCATCTTTCTTCGAGGCATCAGACCGCTTGAGGAGGAATTCCAGTTACTCTTTAAAAGGGTCAAACCTGACCTACAATCCTTCGACTGCTCGGTGGAGGCCTGCCAGTATGCCAACCCCCTAACGGCTTCAAATCACTGCCTCCCACACCATACAACAATGCGGGCATGGATAATTGAAGAGTACACGAGGCATAAAGGAATCATCACGGAGTTGCTACATGCAGCTCAGACGAAGATTCATGTGGCGTTTGACCTCTGGACAAGCAGATCTATGAAATGCTTTGCAGGTAATTATATATTACACGTCCTAGCCTCTGAGGTGTTTTATCCGTCTCAGAATGTGAGGATAGATCCACACGATAAGGTGCTAATATGCAATAGGGCTTGTCGTACATTTTATTGACGCTGACAACACGTTCCGTACATTCTTACTTGACCTACCTGAGCAGTCTACCGGCCACACCGGTATTGGGATTGCAGAACGGGTAAAGGCGGTCCTTGCGGAGTTTGCAATCACTGAGGACCAGATTGGATACTTTATTGCAGATAATGCGACGGAAAATGATACGTGTCTTGAGGACCTGTCTGCTGACTTCAGCTTCGATAAAGCTTGGCGCCGTCTTCGCTGTATGGGCCATGTGATCAATCTTGTCGCGCGGGCGGTTCTTTTTGGCAAGGATCCGGACGGCTTTGCCGAGGATACAGACGAGATTGCTGATGATCTTCTAAGGCAGATGAAGCAGTGGCGCAAGGCGGGTCCAGTTGGAAAGCTTCACAATATCATGGTGTGGCTAAGAGGCTCTAGTGAGAGACTCAAACAATTACACGCCCACCAGCGCGCCGTATACATCACTGCTAGCGATCCAGATGCGGAAAGGAAGCACACATATGATCCAGTTCTCGCCAACGATACCCGCTGGAACTCCAACAAGGCTGAGATAGAGCGTGGACTGCTGCTTCGGAAGCCTATTGATATCATGATCGGCGCAGAGGTCCAAGCCTGGCAGCAGTACTGGAACAGGATCACACATAACAGCACCCGAGAACCTCCAGCAAGGCGGCGAGAGAAGCCTCATATTGTGGATGATGCACTTGATGATGACGATTGGCACGCACTTACAATCTATCTTGAAGTCCTCAAGCCCTTTGAGGAGGCTACAACACGTATGCAAGGCAATCCTGGCACTGCATCTGGGAGTCGAATATGGGACATACTCCCTACGTACGAGTTCCTACTTCAACATCTGGAAGAGTTCAAGACGCGATACAAAGATCATAAGGAGCAACACTTTCGTCACAATATCAATCAGGCCTGGATGAAGCTTGACAAGTATTATGAATTGACGGACGATTCGCCTATATATGTGGCAGCTGTTGTGCTACATCCTCGCATGAAGTGGAGCTTCGTTGACAAGTTCTGGAACGACAGGCCAGACTGGCGTGACAAGGCTAGGCGTGACGTCAGACAGCTATGGGAAGCTGAGTACAAACATCGTGTTATCCCCATTCCACAAGAACGGCCTCCGGAGCGGCGCAGAATTGTGGTGGCATCAGGCCTCAGCGACTTCCTTGATAATCTGACATGTCCTGTGGTCCAACTGGAAGAAGAACGGGATGAATACGACCGTTATCTTGCACGGACAGACGATCCGGAGGATCTGGCTTGTACAGATCCAATCACGTACTGGATAGGCAAGCGCAGTGTGTGGCCTCATCTCTCACAGATGGCCCTGGATATTTTGTCAATACCTTGCATGTCGGATGAACCGGAACGAATCTTCAGCCTCACGGGACTCCTGACGCCAGCGAACCGTGCGAGATTGGGAGGTGACATAATTGGAGCGTCTTTGTGTCTTGCGGATTGGGACAGGCGGGGGGTGATAGACTTGCTAAAGTAATAAGTGGTGATGTAAGTCAGCTCCGCCGTAGCATATATCAATCGTACTCGGGAAACTTATGGGCATTCAGCGCCGAAGACCTGCTTAGTAATATATGTCAATCAATTGCAATTAATGTCAATTGACCCCTGAATTGATCAATTCATTCATTCATTCATTCACTTGTTGAGTCAACGACTTTTTGCTCGGTCAGTGGCTAAATCACGAGAACCCCCCCCAGTAGTGCTGCGCCACAAAGCTCAGCTGAAAGAAGATCCCTCAGCTCCCCGACAGTATCATCCTCCACACCATCCACACCATCTTCACGTTCTAGCATGAAGCCAACGACAACGCGCTATCTGGATGGCGAGGTGCACGCCTACCAAGTTTCCGGCGGCGTAGGCGGGCCACTGGAACAGGTGGCAACCTACCGCATCGAGGCCGCCGACGAGATACTGGACCATGCGGTGGCCCCAGATCTAAGCCGGGCGGCCTACACCACCTGCAACAGCGTGGTATGCATCGGACAAGACGGCCATGTGCTGTGGCGCTACGACCTGGAGCCTCGCTCTACTCAACGGTACGGGTTCACTCCAAGCTGCGACTTCTCCCTCGACGGGGCTGGGCTGTGGGTATATCGCCCCGACACCATGGCGGATCGCGGCGACCACGATATGTTGATGGTACTGCATGCCGATACTGGCGAAGTGGTCGCCGAGGCGGATCTGGACACCACCGGCCACGGAGTCCAGCATGTCCAGCATCCCGACGGGCGGCATGTCCTGCTGGAGGTGGGCGAGGGCCAGGACGGAGTACATATCTTCCGAGCGGCACTCACCGGCGACGGCCTGGACCTGCACTCCTACGGGTGGATCGATCGCTGCCTCGTCGACGTTGCGCCTGACGGCCGGTGGTTCATGACGGTCCATCACGGCCAGATGGGCCTGACCGACGTCGCCTTTCACGCCTTTCCCGATGGCGAGGTGGTGCTGTGCCTCCCCGTTGCGGCCTTTGGCTACCAGGGCAGCGAAGCCTTCATACACTGGAGCGGCGGCTTCCTCGACGCAGACATGGCCATCGTCACCACCATCGGCAAGGCCGACGACCAGGAGTGGCGCCATCACCACCGGGTCGACCTGCGCACCGGCGCACCGCTCGGCCGCTTCGAGCCGCACTGCCGTCATGGCTACGACTTCAAACCCCTGGGTGACGGCACCTGGATCGCCTCAGACCCCGACGGCAACCCCGTCCGCCGCAGCCTGTCGCTCGATCTCTGAGCATAAAATAGAATCTATCTATAGTTGTGGGCAACTCCACTATCAACAAGTAGCTTGACTACCTCAATGTGTCTGTTATATAATGCTGCATCAAGCGGTGTCTTTCCAGAGTTTGTTACAACTCCAATATCGGCACCCTTGTCAATCAGTAGCTTCACTATCTTAGTATGTCCGTTGCTTGATGCTACATAAAGCGGCGTCCATCCATTGTCATCCGCAATTAGAATACCGGCTCCCTTGTCAATAAGTAGCTTGACTACCTCGATGTGTCCAGAGCGTCTACATTCCTGTTGGCCTCGCTCTATTGATGATTCCACCTGAGCAAGTGTCGAGCCATGCAGTACGCAGACCAAAAAATTATGTCTCCGTACCACACCACCCTGTGTCATATATCACTGACTGGCGGCATTCTTGGCAGAAGTGCATTTTCATTTCAACCCTCGATTTCGGCTCTACAACACTGGGGTTCACGGCTTAAAGATGAGCGTGCAAAGCTTCTGTCATCACAGATCGAATCGAATGAGGCTCGGAAACTATCCAGGCTGTTTCCAATAGG
>JAGMUU010000084.1:0-26819 GCA_020744375.1 Dactylonectria estremocensis | reverse complement strand
CTTTATCACCAAGTTATGGCTGAGCTTCCTGACACCCCAACATCCACTTTTGACCTTTGACAAAACTGAAAAACTGGGGCTTTAGTAAAACTGGTTTGATAAAACTGGACGTTTGACTAAAACTGGATATCTGAGACAACTGGGTGTTTGATTAAAACTAGACATTTGTAAAACTGGATATTTGACTAAAACTGGAGCCTTAACTGAACTGAATAACTGTTACAGAAGCGGCCGCTAAAACATGTCGCAGTTTTCCAATGTTGAAAAAAGTTCCGCACGGACCACCACTGTGGCGTATTGTGGCTGTACCGTGCGTGACGACAAGCAGTGTGCCAGTACAATCATCAAGAATTTGTGCTCTGCTTACTAATATGTTGTGACAATTTCGTGCGGCACTTATCTGAGTTATCTCTTTCCCTCCTACGCTCTGCGTTGCTATGCCGAGTAGATGCTGACGTAGTACTTAGATAACCGAAATAATAAAGTGCATATTACACTCCAGCTTATGTTCCTCGGTCGTGTTTTAATGTCTGCAGGTTCGTAAATGTGGGACTGTATGTGGCTAACTCAGGGCGTGCTTAAAGCTATAATTCTTCTGAGCTGCAGCCACAACAGGCTTAAGCTTGCCTCAGGCATCAAGCGTCTAGCGACAAGGCAGCAACTCCGAGTTGTCGCAGACGATTCTTGTCAGAGAGCTTGTATGACCACTTGATGACCCTGAACATGTGTGTATCTTGTGTATCTCTTCACTGTAGCTCCCGCCCCTTGAGGTCAGGGAGGTCTAGCTTTCCTTTGCTTCCTAATACGGGCTAGCCGGCCGGAGGCTCGGCGAGCCCCTTCCGAGTCGGTCCCGACAACCCCCTGTTTCTCACGTGACTCCCTGGAGCCCTGGTGTTCCAACATGCCTCCAATTCAACAATTCTTGACCTTCCACCCCACCGCAAGCTAGCCTGCTCCATGAGCCAGAAGAGGCTCATCAACACAGCACTTAATGGCTCCCCGAGTGTCTCCCGGAAAGCTTGACTAGATCCGTGTCATGCTATGTACACACACACACACAATTTATTTCGCCCAGTGGCTTATAACCAATAGGCCACTAGTTGCTATTGGACATATCCATTTCCCAATTTTTGCCACAATCTCGTAAAATGCTATGTACATATGTATGTACTTAGTGTTTGGCGCCATGGATGAAGTGGATGATTGCTGACGCTGGAAGAGGACAGTGGCTCCAACTAGTCACCTTCGGTTGGAGGACGTGTTTCCAAAACTTGTGTGGCGATATTACAATGCCTAGCTCCGATTCGCCTGCTTGATCCCTGTTCTTTACGGATAGTTTCCATTCCACGTTGTAGCGTATCGTAGGTTCGCCTTCGTATGACCGGTCTGGCTCCCAATCAGCAAATGGCACGAACGCCAAGGCACTCCCTGCAGGTCTCAGCCGGCTTCTTGGGGCTGGGGTTGCATGCTGAGACACCTCGCTATCGGATATTTGAAGGTCACAGTTCTGAGAGTCGCTCGCATCGTCACTTGGCCAGTCGATTCCAGTCTCACTCATGGTTGTTGGTGCATCACAAGGCATCGTCTAGTTCTTTCTCCCACGTTCGCTCTCTGCCAACGCGGGACAAAGGACACCTGTCCTTAACTTTCCATGACCGTGCGCGCCTTCCATCGCCTTCCATGGTTTTCTTTGCCGGGCGATCACGTGAGCATCATAATATCGTTAGAATACTGGCATTTCATCCAGTATCAACTACGAAATCTCATCAGTGAAGCTATTTACACATGAGTGATTGTGAAGAAAAGTAGCGTGAGCGTAGCCCCTAATGCAACCTAATGCATACCTTAAATGATCGTGGCGTCACTTGTGCACTTAGATTGGAGACTCCTCTTATGGGTAAATAGATTAGTAATCAGGTGATTGATTATGTCAGTCAATCTTGTACCCAGTTCCAGCACTATACTGTGGTCTGAACAAAATGGAGTGACGTCAGTATGCACAGTGCAAAAGCACTGTATAAAGATTACTATACCTATCAAAAGTGGACAGTGACTAGCAGAGCTTACTATTTTAGGCCACTTTTGGATTATGTCTGCTTCTGTTAAGTCACTCCATGGATGTACAGTCTATGACATTTATATTGGCACAGTATCACGTGAATTATTGGGCCCACACACATCTTCATGCTTAGTAAAATAGGAAGCTAATTATGCCCAAAACTGTACAACTAAATGCATTACCGGCTTCATCTTTTGCACGAACACTTATAATTTCGAGCACGGACTATGCCGAAGGGGGTACCTGTGTATACATATCATAAGCCATAACTGGCCTAAATCCTCGCTTATTTACGTCGGATGTCAGCTTTTGAAAAGTCTCACGAAGTACCCGAAAAATCTCTAGCAGTGCGTGCAGGGGATCTCAGTATGCCGCTGAACTGGGCACAGTTTGTGCATTACGGGGCATGAAGCACCGTTCACGTTCACATGTACATAATTATCTGTCCATAGTATGAGGTTTTCATCTAGTAATCGCCCATAATTCCTTTATTGTCACCATCAACGTTCCTTATCCGTTTGCTAGCTTCGTCAGACGTAATAATGTCATTTTGCCCATGCTGACCGCCTAGTCAATATTCGGCCCTTGATAAGTTATATCACCTATGGTCGCAGTACACCGCGTCTCAATGCTGCACTCTGCTTACTCCAGCTGTGATTGGCTGTAGTTTGGGTTGTTTGAGTACTTAGTGGGACTTTTCAGTAGCTTGCACCTTGTTTGAAATAAGCGAGGATTTAGGCCAGATCTGGATTATGAAATGTATATACAAGTACCCCTAGCGTTATGGTCCGTGCTTACAATCACAAGTGTGTGTGCAAAAGATGAAGCCGATTACGCATTTAGTTGTATTGACTAGTCCAATTTTGCTCTATGCTCTTTGGACTTAGCGTTTAGCGTAAGATACGGTCATGCCATTACGGTAGAGACAATACGGTAAGAGCAATACGTGCAATCACTCACACAAACGTTTGAAAAATTCTGCCGGCAGAAAAAAATGTATGGCTTGATTGATGGACCCCTGTACATATGTAACTGAGTGAGTTACGGATACTCGTTCCTACGTTACCTCCCACCCCTGCGCGTCCTAGGATTCATATTACGCCTACCCTTGATTGTCTTCCTGAATGAGGTAGCTTCGTTCTCCTCCCACTCCTCAATCAAACGCATACTTATCTTAGAGTCTTCAATCCATGAGTCATCCGTGCGGGGACGTCCCTTCCAACTCACAAGATATTTAAACTTTCCATGACGAGATCGTTTCTTAAGTAGCGTGATGCCAGTGTAGTTTCCATCATGGCGTTTGTATGCGGCATCAAAATCATTAACTGTGTCAGCTGCAATATCGTCCTTCTTAACCCATGAATTGTCGTGATCTGGATAGTCTGCCCACTTCACGAGATAATAACTTGTTCTAGCAGGTTCGCTCTCAGCACCGAGCCACAAAGGACACCTGTCCTAAATTTCCCATGGCTGTGCGGGCCTTCCATGGCCTTCCATGGCTTTCCATACCAGACGATCACGTGAGCATCATAATACCATTAGTACACTGGCATTTCACCCGGTATTAACTACGAAAACTTATCAATGAAGCTATTTACGAAATGTGAAAATGAGTGATTGAAATAACAGTATGAGAGTGTAGCCTTTAGATGTAACCTAAGTATAATAGGCGAATGTCACTAGTTCTGGTAAAGTGATTTACTACCATAAGTTTTCGGTCATTGGTTGCAAACCCACAAAACACGTAACCAACATAGTAAAAGTCCAATGTATAAATTATAATACTGCTAACCGTATGCTAAGGCTCCCCTCGGCCCTTTAACTTCGTACAGTAATGCACTTGAAGTGACCCACACGATCGTCGACCCGGAAATCTCTCGTTGAACCGCCGATAAATCTCTGACCAGGTGAGCTGTTGAGATGACTGGCTGTCTTCGCCCTCCTTCAATTCGAGGAGGAAACTATCTTCTTCCGGTGTGAACTTGGCTTTCGCACCTTCGCCGCGATGTATTCGGCCGGTTGAGCCTGCAAATGTTCGGCGGCGCCTGTCGTGAACAGTATCGCCCGTGTTGTCATGCTTCGAGCACATATCCCAGCCAAATTGTAACTGAAAGGTGTTTACACCGTCGAGAACAACTTGCTTCAGTATGACGTTGTCAAGTTGCCATTCCTGAAATTTCGCAAAATCATGCCTAGTATCTGAATCGTCCGATGTAGTGCATGATGAAAACGGGCTAAGCATACGGGGTGTCGGCGCTCGATCCCTTGGTACCGATCGTGTGGTGTTCGTTGGGCGTTGGCGAGTGGTATGCCTATAGCCACGGCGCTTGATGCTAGCCAAGGGCTCATGGGAACGACGGCGTTTGCGTCGACGCTTTCCATAAGCTTCATCCTCATCCTCGTCGCCATCATGATCCCGCTCGCTGTCCTCGGCGCTCTGAGCAGGACGGTATTTGGCATTGTTAAGCAAGACCTCAATAGGAAGGCTCCCACCGCATCGCTTTGACCTTTCGGCCCCGTCGAGCTCTGGAGACTGTTGACCCCTTTCGTCGTTATCGTCGTCGCCGTCGCCAGCGTCACTTTCATTGTAATCAGCGTGGAGGATATATGAACCTCGGGCTCTTCGTCTGGGGGTCGGTGCATGGGAGCCTCCTAAACCCGTAGAACAAGGTTCAACATCGCCTCCACAACGGCCTTGGCCCCCAATTATGTCATCAACCCGTTGCTTCCCCGAAGAGCAGACTTCAGGCTCTTGAGTGCTGGTTGCGTGTTGGTTGAGATCCATGGCCATTGGTACAAGGCCGCTCTGACCCAAAGTGCCTTCCGCCTGAGCCTGGATAGGGTTTTGCAACTTCTCATCCTTTGAAGGTAGGGAAGGTGAGGGAGGCGTGGACGGTGTGGTTGAACCTGACGAGAGAGACGTTTATTAGTAGCCTACCAAGCTTTGGTAGCCTCCCAACCCTTCCCAAGCTTTCCCAACCCTACTGGGCGGTCGCGCACGGGCCTACAGGCATGTTCCAGGCATGCACAGGCATTCATAGGCCTACCGGCACGCTGGGGCCGGTGGGCGGGATTTGGCGGGCGGGCGGGGTGATCGGCAAGCCCTCCGGAGCGCCCCGGCTCCTCAATACCGGCGGTACGAATACAATGGAGGTTCCGCCATAGATTCCTCTGCGCACGTAGTAGCATACCTCGCACTGGAAAGCCGCGCGGCCAATGGCAGAGGGCCTTGGGGCGGCAGTCAGTATGGTTCAGTTCAATCTCCTCCTCGGTTGCAGCCACTGAGCCGCCCCGGATACTGGCCCAGACACAAGTACGGACTTTGCAACTCAACATAGAGGTGTCTCCAGAAAGTGTGTGCGCCATGTTTCATGCAGTGCTGCCGGGGTCACATCGGTTGTCAGAACTTCCCACCGAGGGGGAGGATTACCGTGTAAATGACGTACTCGTATAGCCCATGCTGCTCGGTTGATGTGAAGCTACAGCGGCAGCGAGTCTGCTGATTGGCAGGCACCAAGGACCGCCAGCCTCAGCTCGGCGGTATCATAATGCACTTCCTTTCCAGGATTGATATTGTGCAAGTTTGCAAAGGGGGTGTGCATGGTCTCGAGCCCGGTTCGTGGAACTTACACTATCACTGCTAGGTTGGTTAGCGACAGACATCTCCAGCAAACGCTAATCCCAACTGCGATCCTATTCGGCCTGGACTTGTTCACATTTCTGATCAGTCAAAAAAAAAATCAGCATGGGCGTTGGCTTCTGACACTGACTGGTATGCGAGTGGTATGTGGATACTTTCATAGGTTTGAGGCGTCACGGCGACGGCAACGCCTCTCAGTGACATACGGTAACGCCCCAAAGCCACGAAAATCATCCACGTCGTTTCGCTTACGAGCTTGGCAACTAGTCCGGGGAGGTCCGTTCAGCCACGAGCTTGGATTCCAGCCGTGGCGCACTGTCACTCACTGTCTCTTTCCGTCATCCGTAACTTGACCAAAACGGCAGTTTCATACATAAATATAACTAAAGCTCCTCGCCCTATATCTCGCCGACGACGTTTCCTACGGCTTTTCACTTATTAGACCTGCATCCAAGCGGTGTCGGTCAGTCTATCGCCTAACGCCAACATGGGGTCTGGGGAGTTCGGAACGCCGGTTTACTCTCTTGAAATCCCGAGTATTTACTTTGGCATCACGATAGGGTTTTTCATTTTGACCAGCGCAAAAGCTGCGCAACAGTCGTTTGCCATTCACAAGAGGACACGGTCATTCTTTAATCTCTACACTTGGATGTAAGGATTCTTGTTCCCTTCGCTGGTTCGGGGCTAACGATAACTCTCCCAAGGATATGGACCCTCCTCTTGGCCAATATCCTTCAATCCGTCATCAATTGGCTATTCATTCGGGGTGACCTGAAGGGAAAGTGCGTTGATCGTCCATCAGCCCCTCCGTCATCTGACTGCGTTACTGACAGAGACGCGCGTGAGTAGTTTTGGCTTCTTTTTTGGGAGCGTCATCCTCTGGACCCTTCAAACACAGCTAGCATTGCAGATCATTGCGAACCGGTTGGGCTTGGTCATGGTTAACAAGAAGAAAGTCAAGTACTTGAGATTGGCTCTCCTTGTTGCCGTCGGCATCGTTAACATTGCAGTTGCCTGCATATGGATACCTGCCCGCCTTACCCAGTCCAAAAGACTGCTGCACATCAACGACATCTGGGACCATACCGAGAAAGTGCTCTATTTGTTGATGGACCTTGCCCTGAATTCGGTTTTCCTCCACAAGGTTAGGAGAGAACTGATAGCCGACGGCCTGACAAAATATAAGCTGCTATTCAACTTCAATGTCGCCAGTGTAGCTATCTCTCTATCCATGGACGTAGGTACCCTTGGAATCCCCGCATCTTATGGAAGCAGGGCTAACCGGTTATTGCAGATCCTCATAATAGTCATGATGTCGTTGCCGAACCCTTTCCTCTACGCCGTTTTCCATCCAGTTGCCTATAGTGTCAAGCTTATCATCGAAATCATGATGGCCGATCTAATTGCGAAGATCGTCCGGAGCCGGAACGAGTTAAACAGTTACCGGAGTGCCACCAATACCAACGGCACCAGGGTCCCTGAGCTGCGCACGTGGGATCACACTGCCAACGGCAGTGAGGTCTGCAAGACAGAAGCGTCGACTGCCCACGTTACAACGGAAGCGGTGTTGAGAAAAGCTTAGGCATACTGCTGTTCACGGGCTCCCAACCACTGCGAGAGGGATCAGTCAGCTGCTTCAGTTCACAACTCTGGCCAAGGCGCTCAATCATTATCCTCACGCTGCGTGATGGCAAGAGCTGAAGTTAGAAATCAATGGAAGAATTAAAGCGATGGCCATAAAAGGCACCTCAAAGTGGAGCAGAGGGACACGCAGCCCGCCTGTCTTCCACGGAAGGAAATTCTTGTAAACACTCAATAAAGATTGCACCGAGCGCATATTCATCGAATTTTTCCACCTGGCCACCGTTCAGCCAAAGCTTAGGTGCCATGTACCACTCGGTTCCAACCATAGTCATTGACGTATCGACGGCCTTTGCGATGCCGAAGTCCGTCGGGAAAAACTCGTCACCTTGGTAGAGGATGTTCTGAGGCTTGATATCTTCATGGACGATCCCACGTGCGTGGACGTGCTCCAGTGCGAGCAAGATAGATCTGTTGGAACATCCTGTCCTGTCGGTTATAGCCGGCACCACTCGCACATCAGGTCTGTGTTGTTCCGCCAGTGCACGAAGGTTGCTTTCATAAAGGGCCATGAAGATTTCGATATTCCGGTCAGTAATGAGTGGTAGCCCTACCGAGGTTCTTATGCCGCCGAATACTGAGAGACAGCTCGTGCGACCTTTGAGTCGGGTAATGGCGCTGAGGTGTGGTGACCAACGCATGGCGAGGGCGTGGCAGATTTTGGGCACATTCAGCCTGATTAAAAAGTCGAGTTAGCACGCTAGAGCAACGGCGACGTGCTCAGCTTTGTCATACGATAACGCGGAATTCAAAATGATTGGTAAGCATTTCATGCTGCCCAATTCATAGTACCCTCCAAGAAACTGAGATTTTTTATTCACTGACACTTGGGCGGTGAAGTACGGATGCCGAGATCTATTGAGTACGCCAGCCCTGCTCCAGTCACAGACTCGGCATGGCAACTCCAGCAACGCTAGTGGCAGAGGGTCAGCAAAAGTCCCGACACGTTATCCGGATATCCTGTCGTCGGTGCAGAGGGAGCAAGTTGAAGTGCGACCGTGCGACGCCACGATGCACCCGCTGCGTAAAGGCGGACGAAGAGTGTGATTACCCTGGCTCGAGGAAGACTCATGTCGGGAAGCGGGCACAGGTGCGAGATCTAGAGGCGAAGCTTGGTAAGTCGACTCGTCATTTGCCGACCCTACAGCATGGTACTCAATGGGAAGGGAGAGAAGTGGAAGTCTGGGGAGGCTACATGTGCAGCTCGTCTCACCGTCCTGCATCGCTAACAGCGAGCGAGTCAGGCCAGCTTGAGGATAAAATCAAGAACATCGGTCCCGTTAATCAGTCGAACCAGCTGGCGGACTTTGGATCCGCATCCATATTCAACTTTGACCCCCTTACGCTGTCTAGTTTTGACAGCTTGCCTCTACACACAAGCTTGGGCTCCGGGCAGCCCACCGCTTCCCAGACTATTGAACAATCTCAAACCGAGTTAACAAGACTTGGGCAATTCGAACAACTTCCTGCCCTAGAAACCATAGAAGAGCTGTAAGTCAAGCTACCCGAGATGGCTTCTTGGGGTTTGAATTGAACCTAACACTGATGCCGGGACCAGGACGTCGATTTATTTCAACGAACTTCACCATGTTGCGCCCATGCTGCACCGAGATCGCTACATAGCAGCATTGCATCTCCCTCCGCACATGCGCCCTCCCATGTGTCTGCAGTACATCGTCATGGCTAGTGCGGCCAAGATAAGCAGTGTTTACAGGCAGTTGGCATTGCCCTTTTACCAACGCGCTCGGGCATACGCTGAATCTGACGAGATGAAGGCGAGTCCGCCCTCTGGAACGGCGTCTTATTGTTACAGGAACTGACTCATTATAGGAGGAGGGAGAACATTTCACGACAGTAGCTCATGCCCAATTCTGGTTACTGACCGCCAACTTTGAGGCGCGCCAAACCATGTTTTTGCGTGCATCGGCTAGCGTAGCTCGCGGCATTCGGATTGCTCAGATGCTAAACCTGCACCAGATGGATCGGAAGACTCCAATTGGCAGACCTACCCTAGCTCCAGCACGGGACTGGACTGAGTTAGAAGAGCGGCGCCGAACGTGGTGGGTTGTGTTCTGTCTTGATCGGTTTTTGTGCGGAGCTACGGGCTGGCCGGCGTTGGTCAATGATAGAGATGTGAGTATGCATTCTCTGTTATCGAAGACACCGAACTTAACTACGCCAGATGGATACCCTACTTCCAGCTTCAGAAGAAGCATTCGCAAATGGGTTCGAAGAAAAAACAATTACCTTGAAGGATCTGCTCCACCAAAGAAGCGAGAAATATTCCTCTTTCGCGGGGAGAGTGCTCGCTGCGCATCTCTTCCATCAAACGATAGAGCACACATCACTACCGGCCTCGGACGGCAACCCGGAAGATTTCAAGAACGGTTCTTATTGGAAGCAGCACAGAGACATTGACAACAACCTAGCCTCGTTGCTGATTGCCCTCCCCGACACCCTGCGGCTTCCCCGCAGCATCCGGTCTCCAAATGCCGTCTTCGTCAACCTCATCACTCAAGCAGCCATCATCTCTCTCCATCGTGCAGCGCAGTGGGTCATGCACCCTCTGCAAGACGCGTTGCCAGAACACACGATTCGCCAAAGTCACAGCCGGTTGATCCCTGCGGCCGAGGAAATTCTACATGTGCTGCGGATGATCCCCGACCTGGAAGCGACACTGCAGAACACCATGCTCATGTATACCGCGTACATGGCCGCGCTGGTCTTCCTAGAAGACTTTGCGGCCGAGCACAGCCAGCAGAGCGAGGACAACATGGATTTCCTGGTTGGCATACTCATTACGATGGGCAGAAGTAACCGGATGGTGGCCTCCCTGGCGAATCAGCTGGCCATTGACATGTATCATTTGGGTATCAAGTCCGCTGTGGCGGACAAGGTGATTCCGCTCTCCCTGGTATCCTTGTTCGGTATGGTGTGCTGATATCTTGCAGGCTTCTGAGTTCTCTGCACCGCAGGTGGCTGAGAAAATGGCGGACTCGGCGGGCGTTAGGTTCTGCGTATTGAAGAAGCCTCCTGATGCCGAAGCCGCGTCGGTGGTCGCGGGTATGACGCCGGATTTGGGAGCGTCGCAGTCGGCGTTGTTTGGAGAGCGTGGCGGGAAGACTGTTGAGCCTTCGCAGGAGAGTCAGCTGGGAGAGTCAGACGAGTTGTGGTCGAATACGATGCCGCAATCACCGTCGATTGGGCCTAAGTTTATGTATGAAGCGATGGCATGGCCTGGACTTGAGTGCTGGGACTCGCACAGTACCTGAAAACGGATCACCCTCTTTTGGGCACATTCGAACCCAGTCTGTTAGTGTAGGATCTACTTCGCCATCGATTCAAATTTTGCTCTGATTTCTTGGTTCATTCCTTCATTTACAGTGACTCTTTAACTCGCTCTCTTGTGGCCTCTTTCTAGTCTTTGGCTGGCGCCAGCCCGTGATTCGACTATCCTAGCGCTCATATCGCCGAGCAAATGTGTAATGCCATGAATGAAAACGTCTACCACCTCATCCAGTCGTTTGGTGGTGAAGGCGAGAGGCTGTGGACCCGTGTGAAGTCCTCAGATACCCTTCCCAACCTTGCAGGGGCCGAACTCTTAAGCTTAGCGTTTTTGGCCACGGTAAAATCCAATCTGTCTTGACTTACCTAGCCTAATGCAGAGTCAGAAAGCCACACTGGGCACGAATTGAGAGTTCTTCGTTGCTCGATTCTTCCCCACTTAGATAGGCTATCTGGTATTCAAACACATTGTATATATCCGGCTATTTATCGACATAATTGGTTGAGATCGGAATCTTAGCTTGCAAGAGGGTCTGTTATACCTATATCAGGCCTAATCAGAAAAGAAAAGCGCCCCAAAAGCGACCAGTCATCACATTAGTGTTATTAAATACCTTTCTACAAAGTCCTGGGAGAATGACAACGCCAGAGGCAATTAGAAACATTCACCTTGTGAGCGAAATTGAAAGACGGCATAGATCGAAGGCCCCAAAGCTCATATAATTTCTATGCACCCTCGTGTCATCCTAATAAAGCCCCCTCCGCCTTCTTAACAAGGAGGTCTTAAACCTAGTTTTAGGGATGAGTTGCTCAGAAAATAAAGAACCCTCCTCAGGGCTAGCTACCTCTGTGCTGACTTAAAGAAGGAGCGAGAGGGACGATGTAGGGGGTATCTTAACAACTGCGCCGAGGAGCTTCCAGCAAATCTTCTCAAAGCCAGGCAGCGGAGCAAATTCAAGTGTTCTCTATAGGTCTACACTGAGCCTGATGCCCTTAGATTATAGGGGAAGTCACGTAAGCTGATGGATCTCAGTACCGAGATGTAGAGCTAGTTTTATCGTAACTTAGGTATCTAGTTTATAGGAAGATAGTTAGCGGCGAAGTGTCAAACCGGAAGATATAGGCTATTAGCACTGCGGCGAGAGGAGTGTAAACTCCCTTTTGCCATAGCGGCAACTCAGTCTGACACAAAACATCAAGGAAAGCTTAGATTAGATATATTAGGAAACGCTTTGCTAGGAAGGGACGCCAAGAAAGCATAATAGAAACTTCTTTCAAATAGTCTTCTATTCAGGCCTGTAAATGACGTATAACATCACGACCCTAATTGAATTACAGCAAGCGTTTATACTCCTACTGCCTAAAAATCTTAAGGGATGCAATGGCGAGGTACACTTGTCTATTTTCCTGTTTTGTTGGTGGTTGCGGCACCTCTGTGCAACACACACCCAGGAGACGGAAATCCGGTGTAAGTCGTAGCGGCTGCAAGAGAGAGTGGCTTCCGGCAGCAACACCTCAACCAAAAGGCTTCTATAAAGCAAGGGACAAGGCGCGTCTGCCTGACCAATTGATAAGCTAGCCGCACAGGCAAAAATAGATGAGAAATACTGATAAAAGCTGTTGCGACAGCTGGCAAGGGAAGGATACAAAGAGACAATCGGCGTATTCGTGCCAAACGCACAGCAAGGGAAAAATCAATTGGGAGGAAAAGCGATGTCTAGCCCTTTGACAGGCTTGACGTTCTTGTCTTATGACTTTTCTGGCTATAGTCTGATTGGCCAATTTCCTGCCCAGCTAGTCATCACCACAGGGATCTTCAAACCCCAACACACTGTGCCTTATACCCTGGGAGTACTATACTCCGTGACTCTTAGGCGGAAGGAGACGTCAGCTGGTGAGTCTCCACCGCCTCGGCGACTCCCTTCACCTTCTCAACCCGGCGTACAATCTCCGTGTAATTAGGGAAATCTTCCTTCATCTTGAAACCATTTTGTAGACCCCACTGGAAGAAGATGTACACGTAGATGTCCACTACGGTCGTTGCAGAGCCTACGGCGTAGGTCTTGCCCTTGACCCTGTCGTCGATCCTCTGGTAGTACGACGTAATAAGCTTCTTTCCCTGAGCGCGTATAGATTCGTACTGAGTCTTGTAGTCTGTGAATCGCTGGGGGGCGAAAACCCGGCCATAGCCGAGGCCGTGGAGCGTTCCGGACAGCCAAGTAAGCCACTCGTAGACCTTGGCACGATCGACACCCTCGGCTCCAAGCAAATTGTGGGGAGCAGCAGCGAGGGACGAAATATAGGTCAAGATAGCAGGGATTTCCGTGATTGAGATGCCGTCACCGGTGACAAGCGCTGGGATGTAGCCCGTCGCGCTGATGTCGAGGTACTGCGCATGAGAAAGAGAGCCGTCAGCGGCTTCGAGACCGTCAGGTCCCCAGCCCATCTCCACGGACTTGTGGGGGATGTCGAAATGATGAAGAAGGGCCAGCGGGACGACTGAGCAGGCCTTCGGCGTCCAGTAGAGAACAGGGAGGTTTGACATATTAAAGTTGGCTGAGATTGTTCTCGTTGTTTTGGCGTTTTGGATGTAGGTGTTGCTAAGTTCCTGGTGATGCTGATGTGATGATGAGGGGAAGAGTACTAGGAAGAATAAAGCGGTATCTGTCTTTATAGAGACTGCGAGTCCAGCAGGAGGCTCTACATCGGCCATAAGTAGGCTTACAAATCCGCCAATGAGCAATTTTATTACTGTATTGTATTTTAGTCAATGCTTATTGATAATTAGTCTTCGGCATTTGCTTTTTGGCGTTTGCTTGCTTCGGTGCTGTAGTCGGCTTACGTCGCCGACATAAATTATCCGCATGGCCCAGCTCCACATCGGTGTCCGATAAAGAGCGATGGAGGTTCCGGACACCGATTGGCGCCGTAGACCGCATCGGGTCTGGAGACTGGGTCAATTTTTTTCTTTTACCGTAATTGTATCTTCAAGCTGGTCTAAAGGATATAAACTTGAGCTCTCCTCCTCGTCTTCACTTAAAGTATTCAACCTCCTCAGCATTATCTATCTGTCTTGTACCTTCCAGTTTCAAAAATACCTTATACAATAAGCTTCTTTCACCATGGTTATCATCAATAATGTCGCGGTTATCGGTGTAAGTCTGATGTCTTTCCAACATTTCATTCGTCATCAGAGCGCTAGCTGATTCCCTCTAGGCTGGTGGTGCTCTGGGAAAGCCAGTACTGGACGCTCTCATTGTCTCCGGCAAATTCAACGTCTCAGTCCTCACCCGCCCAGCATCTGAATCCACCTACCCATCTTCTGTACGAGTCATCCCAGTCGACTTTAAGTCGCTCTCCTCTCTCACCGCTGCTCTCGCTGGCCAAGATGCCTTGGTCTCTACTGTCGGGACAGATGGTCTCCTTGGCCAAACGCTCATTGTCGACGCTGCCATCGCCGCGGGTGTGAAGCGTATCCTCCCGTCAGACTTCGGCTCCGACCTCACCAATTCTAAGACAGCTGCTCTACCGGTCTTTGGGTATAAAGTTGCGGTCCGCAAGCACATTGAAGACAAGGTTAAGAGTGGTGCTACGATCACCTACACATACATAGTCAATGGCCCGTTCCTCGATTGGGGAGTTGCCCATAACTTCATCATCAACTGGAGTCATGGAAAACCATCTCTCTATGACGGTGGTGAGCGTCCTTTCAGCACAACGTCTCTGGCCACCATTGGGAACGCCGTGGTAGGTGTTCTGAGCAAGTATGAAGAGACAAGGAACCGAAGTGTGTATATCCATGACGTTGCTCTCACTCAAAAGAAGTTGCTTGAGATCGTGCAGAGGATTAAGCCAGCAACGAAGTTTGAGCCCACGACTGTGCCTCTTGTGGATGTTGGGAAGTCGGCATATGAGGAACTAGCGAACGGCGACTACAGCTTCGCAGTTATGTCGAAATTCTTGTCGTTGGCTGTTTTTGGGGAGGGATACGGGTCGCTACTTGAGAAGACCGATAATGAGCTTCTGGGCCTTGCGGAGAAGAGCGACGCGGAGGTCGGGGAGATTTTGAAAGCTGTTGTTAATTAGACTTAGTATGTCGGGGCAGGTGACAGGGAGGTCTGGATAAGATGCGGGCGCTGTTGTGTTTTACTTTGCCAGGCCCGTTTTCAACAATTAGGTCAGGCCGGGCTGACGTTAAAAGGGGGTTTCAACACCAACGAGATCAGTCAGGAATCAAGCAAGAACATGACCGTTTAGCAATAAATTTGATGAGTTGAGGGCTCAATTTTGCAGCCATTTTTTATGTGAAGCATTTGATCAAATTGATCTTTTTTATCCAAATTCAGATTCGAGATTGGTAGTGTTTTACCTGTCTTTTTGAACTTCCTCCTTTTATCCTCCCGACACGCGCTGTCTTTTACGCGGCCGGGCCTCTGTTTTCTTGGGTAGTGGGCTTGTTTTCAGTGCCTTCTTTCAGGTCACCCCAGCACATGGAATCGAGTAGGGTAGTGGCCCTGATTGGGAGCGTTGGGGAAGAATCGGGCGGCACGAAGGTCCCAGACCCAACGGATCGACGCAGCTCATGGGTGCTTATAGACTATGGCGAATCAGAATCAGGCATGGGTATTGTACGAACACCGCCGGGCATTCCCAGGAATTCATCGTCGGGGAACGGGAACTCATCTTGAGTCCAATGCTCGTAATCGGAGAGCATGGCCTGGGCGGCCGCAAGAACAGGCATTTCGGCGGTGACGCGGCGAGAGCAGAGAGAATGGTCGGTGAAGAAGAGGAGGAAAAAGAGGTTGGCAGTAGGAAAAGAACATGGAGGGCAAAGCGTCGCACACGGGCAGAGAGGAAGAAACGCAGCGAGAAAGGTGCGAGAAAAAGTGTGAAGTGAGAGAAAGAAAACAACGCTGACCTGCACGGAGGATTGAAATACCGTATGTGGGGCCGCGTTCCGAAGAGCGCACGGCGAACGCGGGGACTAATAACAATAATAAACGTCGGACCTACCATAATAAACACGGGTCCATTGTTTACAGCAAACACGCGCCGAATTCACGCACGTGCCATAATAATAATTATACCAATAGGAGAGGGGAGGATAATGATAATGGTTAGGCCCTTGGAGAGCTGTATGACCCTTATCGCAGATAAGGAGATAGCTCCTAGACTGGCCCTCGCGGAAGACTCACATAATGAACGTTTACACACGCACCAATACCAACCTTCCGGAAATTAATATAACACCCCAGCAGACCAACCCTTAGCTAGTAACATAACTGAATTATATTAAGTACCTGCTCTACCATTATTAGACGTAACAGACATTATTCAATCTTGACATATCTAATTCAGTAATAATATGAAACCAAGATCTGCCTACCCTAGACTCATGAGTTTAGTGTCGAACCCGACTATTACAGTAAGATGCTAAATATGCAACAAAAAAACCAAAAGCTCGACCATTACAATAGGTGCACCCCCTTCGTCTTCTTCCTCCGTAAAATGCAAAACAGACCACTATCCAGCATATTATCGCCTCGAGGGCGCATTGTGTCGAGCCTGATGCCCGTCAGCGGGATGACCAGGCGCGGCTGTCGTCTCCGTTCAAATTATATATCTTCTGCGTCCGCCGATGTGTCACCCTGGCACCGCTCCTCGGCTGCCGCCTCCTCTCTTGATAAAGACTCCCCGAGCCTATTAATTAACCCGTCTAGAATCCACTCACTCTCCTCCTGGCTACCCGTCAAAGGACTGCGATCCCCGACCCATGACCACTTCAGTTCGTTATCTGAGTCCCCATCGTTAGGATCCCGGCGTTTTTCCTTTGGCTTGGCCATGCGGTGCGTTTCCGCGCTGCGCTCGTCTTCGCCGATGAGTTTCAGGTACCAAGCCCATTGGTCGAAAGTGAAGCGATGCGGCTTGGGTTTTTTGAGGTGGTTCGCGATGACGCGAATCTCGGAGATAAGCAGGAGGTGAAGGTCGTTGTCTGTAGGAAGCTCATCGTGGGGATTGCGGAGGTGGGAGAGCGAGCGTCGGACTTTAGAGGTGAAGGCTGGTGGAGCTCGAATGTGTTGTGGGCAACGGCTCTTTGGAATCCTTTGGTGGACAACGGAGGTACTGGGGGGGACTCTGTCATCGTCCTGGGGAGTATGTTCGTCGGGTGCGGTCATGATCTCTGCTAAGCGCTCATCCGTGCTCTTCGAGGACTCCGCTAGGTCCGGAGATGTAGAGACTAGATAGCCTGGGAAGGTCTTGCCGAATGTAGTCTTGCTGATGATGTGCTTCATATTACTGACAAAGCCTTCATCGCCCGGCAGGATCGTGACGTTTCCTATTTGAAGGGTGCTATCTCGGATGAACTTGACCATAGTATCACTAGCATTCGAGATGAGCACCGTCATCGTGGGCAAGGCTAGGAGAGACCAAAAGACAAAGAAAGATTTGCCTGCATTAGATATAGGGGTGAGGTCACCATATCCGATGGTAGTCCATGCCTCGAAGCAGAAGTAGAGGGATTCAAGGAACGACCAGTCCTGATAGGGCTTCTCAGACTTCTCAAAGATGATGCCACCCGCCAGCCACAGAACGAGCCAAGAGCAGGTGGAGATTGCCATGGCTATCCATCTTCTGCGAGATGAGGATTGGGCCTGAATCTTGCGCATTAGGGCAAACTTAGCCTTGCGGCGTTCAAACTCGGTTGCTGGGACCCTGTCCGATTGTGTGCGAGAGACTTCGGACTCTTCGTAGATGGGCTCGAGGATGTCGTCCTCACCCCTGCGTATCATGGCCCGGACCACCTTGCGTCGCTTCTTCTCCGCTATCCTGGCCGCGACCTGGCGTCTCCCACGCTCAAGGATTAGGCTCCTGACTGAGCTGATGACCAAACCAAGACTGATAATACCAATAAGAGCGTATGGGATCACGAGAGATCTTCCAAGAAGGCGCGATCCTCCAAGAGTTGGAGCGCGGATGGGATGAAGAAGAAATAATCACATTGCCCATTGGACTCAGCGTTATGGACAACTTCAGGTATACTGAGAATGGACCTGTCTACAGTCCAAAGAATCGGACATTGGGTGTTACGCCATTGGTGTTGGCTGCTGCCGAAGGCCGTGATGCTGCTGTCTGTGTAATGGTATGTTTCTGCTTATTTTTCTGTATGGCATTATAGTTGCGGCACGCTGGCACGAGAGCGTCGCTGTGGTAGATGCTACCTATTAAAAACTCTGTGCTAGTGGTTGGTGGGCTTAGGGAAGAGTTTGCATGTCAGTTGTGCGAGCCCCCTTTTCCCAGCCCTCCCTCCTGACAGCACCAAACAACCCGCATAGATACCGATCCTACCAGCGCAACTTGCTATATCTGCGGTGCGAGTCGGCGGGTCAAGGAATGCTACAGAGGAAACTATCAACGCGGGAATGCGCTACAGTAGTCTGGTTTGGTTCTTGGAGCGTAGGTCTCATTTTTCACCGGGATAGTCTCGTTGGGCACGATGTATGTGAGCTCGTTGTCCCCTCCCACCCGGTCTGGCCAACGTCTCATTATCCTGTATGGCCCGCCGAGGCATAGCTTCATTTAGGCCTCGAGGCTTGGGGGGTTCTTTCATCAGCCACTGTAACTAGTGAAAGTGTTCCAGGTCTCGCAAAAGCTTAGGGTCGGAGTTAACCATCCTGACTCGAAGTGAACACCATCAATAGTGCACAAACCTCTTATCTATAGCAATCGTTGTGCTAGAGGAGTCGCATGACATGTAAATCGACCAGTGAAAGCCGCAAAAAGCCTTGTGCTAGCTCACGCTAATTGAGCCAGCACATCCTTGATGGGGCATACATTGGCCACGCAACGAAAAGCACTCGCTCATTATTAAGGTTTGGTATAGATCAAATGATCCAGGAGATGGGGTATGAGCTAGCTAGTACGGTCATTACCGTGAGGGTGTCGTGGTAGAGCCAAACGTAATAGCATCAACCATAAAAAGTCAACGCATCATTATGCCGTAATTGCCATCCCTATTCTCTTCTACCCAGCTGATGCCCGACTCTACAGATGCATAGGAGATTTACCTAGGTCATTACTAGTTAGTATAAATAGCAGCCAATAATCCGATATATGCTCGCTCAATTACTTATCAGAATAGTCCACTATATTACAATTCTTCCCTAAAATAGTCGCCGAAGGGCAGCAATAATGAACACACGCCAGCTCCCAGGCGTTGAAAATAGCTCCTGCCTATATGCGATTCAAGACAATATAAGAGCCTGCTCACACGGAAAACAAATCCTTAACGCACTGAATATGCAAAATTCTCCAAGAAGCGGTACTGACAGAATGAAACAACCCCAGACGAGCTATGTCGATGTACACCAACATGCATCTTCCGGCGGAGCATGTGTGATTGAGGACATGAGCGTGGGCAATGACGGGCAACAGATCCTTGTTTCTACGACCGGACAGCCTGTCAGAGTACAAAGGATGACTGCCGGTAGCAGGACAATGCAATTCGTTGGGTCGGTTTCGGACGAATCTTTCCAGCTTTACCTCCAGATACAAGCGAAAAGATAGCTACATCTTGGCAAACGACAAGTAGTGAAGGCAACTTGGCATACCCTCAAAACCGCTGCTCAAGGAAAGGCTGGATCGATTAAGTCCTGATATGCGAAGAAAAGCCGAGTTGTGTTATATTTTTTTTAGAGTAGTGCTATTCGGGCTGTATGATATTGCTATCCGGGCTGTGTTAAAAAATCCGCTTGCCTAAAGAGGAAATCTATCACATGACCGGAAAGGTCTAGCTCTAACGGGAAAAGCCTGTGCCTACGAAACCACCGTCGCTTACAACTCTCTGGCATACCGGGGAGCAATTTCTGTCAATTCAGACCTTGTAATATCACCCTCTTCCTTGCAATCGAAGGTATCGCGATAGCTTCAATTGCGCAGTTATGGCTACGATGCCCTTAATTGCACGGTCGCGATAGCTTCAATTGGCGCGCCAAGCAGCCGGAGCATTAGTCGGACCGATGGAAATGCATTTTTTTCAACGATTTAGCCATAGCCGGGCTCGCGGGCTGTTATAATGTGTAGAATTTAATTGACCTGCTTGATATTATTTGCATCCTCCTGCTGACACTATAATTCTGGTGTAATGGGGAGCATTGGCTGAACGTAGTTGAGAAATTACGTAGTCATGTGATTAATACAGCCCGGATAGCAATATCATACAGCCCGAATAGCACTAACGTACTTGATAAGCGAGTGCCACAGACAAGCGAATGCCACACCTCACTACACCCTTGGCAGTCTCTACCCTGCAAAGTCAACCACAACGTTCTAAATTGGCCCAAACTTGTTGGAAATATGTTCTCAAGACATTGCTACTTCTATCTGACATCTTCGCGCATTATGCCCTGTCTTGCCGCACACGCCACATCGTCTTTCCTTCGTTTCGGGCCTGCGCCTCCGACCACCAGTTCGACGGCTTTCTTCTTCTAATTGCACATCAACCTCCTTCTGATCTTGCAAATCCTGCCCTTCAGCTAGAGTTAGACTTCCTCCATCCCGCAATCGTTTCTTTTTGGCACGTCGACGCCGGCTAAGTATCTCATTCTCCTGCCGAAGGATCTGGTTTTCCGACCTCAGCAAAGCGATCTGATGCATGATTCCTTGCGTCCCCTTTGCAAACTGGTCGACAGCATGAAGAATCGATGTCGGAGAGCTTCCTTGGTGCCGAGATATTCGGTTCTTGATGAATTCGGATTGTGAGATCGCCTCTATTGGATTGTGTGGCGTCTGAGAGACCCAAGGTGCGGGTAGCTCTTCGATCCCCTCGACCGGTGTTGGCGTACGTAGCTTCACATCCAGTTTAGAAATCACACTTTCCGGGTCCAAAGGCACAAGGCCTGCTCCTCGAAACCCCCCTCGGATGTTTTTTTCTGTCATCGACTCTTGGAATGCGGCTAAAAATGCCGGAAAGAAATCCTCCTTGGAGATGTGTGTTGTACCCGCCCGCATCTTCCTCTCGATTTGTCACCCGTATGCTTGCTTAAGAGGGCCAAAACACCCCACATCGAGAGGCTGAAGGATGTGAGATGAATGAGAAGGCATACAGAGCGTGATGATCTTGTTGTCTTTGCAGTAGAGCTCGAAGTCGATGGAGAGGTGACTTTCGTGGCCATCTAGGATGAGGAGGCGATATTCGCCAGTTGTGCGCGGCTTGGTGTGCTTATCGAAATGCTGGACCCATTCTAGGCCTCTCTCGTTTGTCGTCCAGCCATTTTCGGTCGTGGCGAGGACCCAGTCTTGCGGTAGAGGGCTATCTTGGTACCATGTCGAGAGGTGATATTGACCCGCAACAATGATGAACGGCGGCAGCCACCATCCTTGGGAATTGATGCCCTGGACTACTGTAGTCCATTCCCGGTTTCCAGGTTGAGCCAATTTCGCATTGGAACGTCTTTCCGCGCCTGTGACGACCATACCTGCGAAGATAATTCCCATCATAAAGCCGGTCTCGTCAAAGTTGTAGATATCCGACTCTACGATGCCATATTTGGCGATTGTGTTCTGCACGAGGACGAACCAGCCACGAATAACCTCTGGATCTTCGCATTTGGCCCTCTTGTAGTCGTACCTCCGAAAAGAACGTGTCTTTAGCTCTGGTTGCCGCTTGATAAAGTTGGAAGCCCAGCGCTTGCCGACGGGAGGCGCGTCGCGGTCGGCGAGCAGCTTATTGGCCATATCTTCCACGTCGTGAAGGCGGGGAGGAAACGATCGCGAATCTAGGTCGAGAACGTATTGAACGATTGTTGACTCCTCCAAATCCGTTAGTTTCCTGGAATTGGGTATGATATCGCGTCGAGAAGGTTGGCCGCGTCGCCGACGAGCGAGGGTGCTAAAGTCTACTGTGTAAGTCGTTGCGGCAGCTCGTATACTTAGATCAGGGTCATTTTCAAGAGCCTGAAGGGCTAGGATTAGCTTTGTTTCGTCACTTTTCTTCCGCATTTTTGGTTGTAGAAAAAATCGCAATTGAAGTTGAAAAAGCGTGGGGACGCGCTTGGTGTGGCATTCGCTTGTCTGTGGCACTCGCTTATCAAGTACGTTACTCTTTTTTTATTCGTACTCAATTTTATTTGATCTTATAAGTTTGCCAATTGGCACTAAATCTATTAAGTCTTGCTTCTGTGACTGTCGAGCATGTATTAGATTGAGCATAGCTTCCTCTCTCTACTAGGCTAAGGAGCGTGGCCAATTAGATCCGATCAGAGACGCGATGGGCAAATTGAGAGGCTAGCACAGGGTTTTCTGATGGAGCTCATAGCCACCAGTCGCCCAGCACTTTATCCCCTCCAAGGACTTGGTGCTGACCCTGATGGTAATCAATGGGGAAGGCGCGAATGGTTGCTGACTTGACAGGGAGCCTGATCCGGGGTAAAATGCGCGAGCTCGGACATCCGTGATGACTGTGCTGGCGTTGGAGGGTTTACGGCGAGGCGCGGCGAGGATACCTGAACTGTGGAGGTCAGGATACGTGGAATAGGCAGATTGCTTATTGGCATTGGCCCGCCGAAGCGCACGGTCACTTGGCTGACCCCTTGATTGCAGCACGCTGTGGCAACGACCAAGCAGGGAGAGGTCAGGGGAAAGGGTGAGCAGAAAGCTGGGCTACGCGGGCTGAGCCAGGCTGATCGAGAGGATAATGACAAAAAGGACAAGGTGATCTAGGTCTTGTCGGTACATAGGCGCTACCCGGTATCCAGACAGTATAGTAACTCCCTATAACTAACTTTTAAGCATTGTCATATTACCGCCTGCCCGGGTTTTGTCGAACTATTAACAGGACTCATCTCTCCTTCTTACTAACGTATTATAAATGCTGTTCTGGGCTCTGAGATTTGATGCTACATGTGCCTTTGCCCCGGCGAAAACTTGAAAACACTCGCATCTTGAAATGAACGACTTCTTGATTGGTAATCCACTGACTGAACGCGGCGACTGATAGGTGGGCGCCCGGGCGCCCATACATCCTTGGGCGCCTGGGCGCGCCCACTGACTAATCACCCAAGAATAACCTCCCATTGGTGCGTGTGAGACGCGTTCTGAAGCAGCAACCAGTCACCAAACTGTGGTCTAGAAATGGCCCAAACATTTGTCGAAGATGTCCTCCCCCCGGAAGGCATCTACAAATCACGTGAAGCTCTTTTTGCAGCCATCAATTCCTGGGCGAAGCCTCGAGGATATGCTTTTACTACTGGCAAGTCTACAAAGACTCCGAACGGGCGGGTCAAGGTGGTGTACGCGTGTGACCGAAACAAACAGCCGCCGAGCTCAGCCGACGAACGAGTTCGCCGGACCTCGAGCCGAAGGACTGGCTGTAAGTTCTCTGTTCTCGCCAAAGAATCGCGGGATGGGAGTACATGGGTCCTGAGCCATCGCCCGGATAAAGAGTGCGCTAAGCACAACCACCCACCAAGCGAGCACCCATCTGCACACCCAGCACATCGACGGTTTGAAGAGCAAGATGCCGCGACTGTCTCCAATCTTGCAATGTCCGGAACTACTCCGCGAGATATCAGAACTTATCTCCATAACCATTCGGAGACGCTGGCAACCCAACGAGACATATACAATCGGATCGCGGAGACGAGAAGAGACCTACGCGAAGGCCAGAGCAGTATCCAAGCGCTGGTTGACCAACTGCATAAAGAAGGTTTCTGGTGCCGAGTCCGTCTAGACTCGGACAATCGACTGACAGCAATCTTTTTCGCTCATCCGGATTCTGTGGCGTACCTGCAGTGCAACCCAGATGTTTTATTATTGGATTGCACATATAAGACGAACAAGCACCACATGCCATTGCTTGACATGGTTGGAGTGGATTCCTGCCAGCGTTCCTTTTGCATAGCGTTTGCCTTTCTTTCGGGTGAATCAGAAGAGGATTACTCGTGGGCACTAGAGCACCTTAGATCGCTCTACCAACGTGAGCTTCCCTCGGTCATTCTGACCGATAGATGCCTTGCGGCCATGAATGCTGCTGCAGCCTGGTTCTCTTCATCCAAAGCACTGCTTTGCCTCTGGCATGTCAATAAGGCAATCCTTCAGCACTGCCGACCGTTCTTCGCCTCTAAGGACGATCGGGCAATAGACCAGACTGGAGGCAAAGTGTGGGATGAGTTCTACGCATTCTGGCACTTAATTGTTGCCTCCCCGGATGAAAAGACATTCGAAGATCGGCTGGCCGAGTTTGAGCTCAAGTATGGCAACAAATACCTCGAGTCTGTGGGTTATATCAAGATGTATTGGCTTGAGCCGTATAAAGAGAAGATCGTCAAAGCGTGGGTGGACGAGTACTTGCACTTCGGCAATGTAGCGACCTCAAGGCAGGTAGCTATGCGGTATTTAGCGCGGGAAACAAACTACTAATGTGCATGTTCTAGGGCTGAAGGCATCCATTCACTAATCAAGTCACATATCAAGACTTCAACATTTGACCTCTTTGACGTTTGGCAAGCAATGAAACACGCTATTACGAACCAACTGAAGGAACTTAAACACATGCGGGCCACCCAGCAACTGCGGACGCCTCTAGAAGTTTCCGGCGTGTTGTTTGAGGCGGTGCGAGGCTGGGTTTCACACCAAGCTCTACGCAAGGTGCAAGAGCAACGGCAGCTACTTCAGAGACCACACAAGGCTCGCTGCAGTCACACTTTCACAGCTTCACATGGACTCCCATGTATGCATACCTTAAAGAAGCTTGAGGAGGAAAGGCGAGTCCTTTTGCTCGATGATTTCCATCCCCACTGGCATTTGAAGCGAGATATGGTGCAACCACGACCCGTGCTGGAGCCAACACGAGCCAGAGACCAACTTGACGTACAGCGCAATCAGCCAAAGACAACCACCAAACGCGGGCCTTCTGGATTTGAGATGGTCGAGCATAGCAGGAGAGCTCCCAGTACTTGCAGCAGATGTCACACAATTGGCCATACAATGACATCCAAAAATTGCCCGCTGAGATTCCAAGAAATGCGAGGGCATACAGCACACATTTCAGATCCAATCCTACAGTCGGGCACAATCTTGGGCCCAGTTTCCGTTCTTGTTTCAACTAATCAAACGGAGATTCCCTTAGGACTGGATCATATACCTTCTCCAAACGCAGTCATGGAAGCTACTGCGGAAGCCTGTCAACACAGGGAAAGCGCTGAAGTCACCGCACTTGGCCATCCTCCTCCTCTGTTGTCCACAGGTGTTGTTCCTCAGTCCCCTGCCATGCTGGGCACCCCGGCTCTGATCTCACCAAGCGCTGCCAACGAAGCACCTCAGACTAAAGAGGCGTCTATTGTCTGTGATCCTTTGGTCCAGTTGCCACCTCGTTATGATTCCCCGGAAGCCATTTATTCGAGATATGTCGCCGCAAGAAGCGCATGGTACGCAGAGCAGCCCCGCGGCAGTATCAAAACCAATCAGCAATATCGCAAGGCAAAGGGGCTCCCCCAAAGGTACGACAAAAAGAGCTACGAATGGTGCCTGGATTTTAAGCAGATGTCAAAGCGTTGTGTGACTGGAACAGGGTCCCGAGAGTGGACGAAGGAGGAAATGATGGCATATTTAGATTGGTGCAATTTAGAAGACAAACGCGTTGAAGCCCAAATTGTGAGAGAAATGGGTAACAACCCACTGGCAAACAAGAGGAGGGGCATGAAAGAGATCTGGGAAAGTGCAGAAAAGGATAGCAAGGAACAGCAAGCCTTGCACTCTATGAGCAGTGAGGTTGAACAGTGTATAATCGTGAGGGTGTGAATATCTACAATTTACTTTTTATTGATTTTATTTATTACCGGTAATAGTTGTTACGGGCATGACTTGAATCAAAAGAGCGTCTCACACGCACCAATGGGAGGAGGTATTCTTGGGTGATTAGTCAGTGGGCGCGCCCAGGCGCCCAAGGATGTATGGGCGCCCGGGCGCCCACCTATCAGTCGCCACTGAACGCCGGCTTCACTGCTCTAACAAAAGAATGCATAGCAAACCTAATAGACGGCTATTTTACTCTTAAAAATCCTCAAAATCTTCAAAGCCCATTTCATCCGCAAACAAAAGATCGGGAATCGAGTCCATCAGCTCTTCGATATCTGAGTCATCAGTAAAGCAGAGATCGGGAACCGAATCCATCAAGTCATCGCTCCTTGAGTATTCCTCGCACCCCTGGACAACCTCCAACCTGTCATATCTTAGATATACCTCAGTATTGCCTTCGTACACTTGATCCCATAAAAGAGGGACTTTGAGTGTTAGAACCTGAATTTCTATCGAACCTGAAACTTCTTACCGTAAAGATGCTGCGAATCCTCTCTTTCTGCATGTTGGGAGGAGTAGACTGTATGAAAGACCGATGTGCAGGGGCCGTCTGACTCGCTATACATATAATGAAGTCCATAAAGTGTCTGATGGAAGGCAATAGTGACGAGAGTACCATACCAATCCCGGGTGACCCCCCAGCTGCAAGTTGGGTGGCGTGACTTCGTCCAATGGACTCGCTAGAAGCCAGTGGTTGCTGGGGAGGGAGGCTTAAGGCAGCTGAGCACTTAAAGACCGGCCACTCCCCCCCCTTCACCTCCTCGTCTTTCCTCCTCCATCTCCTCATATCGCGTTATTCGTCAAAGCGTTACCGGCAATCGAATGGTTTGAATGGAGCGATAACGTAGCAGAGCGCCAAAACCCACCAGACATACTGGCTGAGACTCTTCCATGGGAAAAACACTTGAAGAGATACACATCCGAACAAAGTCATGGGCAATCGACTGCACAAAATTACATCACTTTCCCCTACTAAGAAAAGGCCGTCTTCGTTGTCCGATTATAAACGCACCTCGATAGTCTTCCCCACATTAGTCTCCCTAGCGGCATTGCGCTTAAATTTACCAGCGCAGAGTAGGTCAGGGCTATATAATTGTCAAGTAGTCTTCCCTGGCTTATCACCGAAAGGGCACTAATTACTAATATATCCATGCATTGCTCAAATTGTGTCCTAGTCTCCTTCAGCTCATACTATGCCCGCTTGTTGCTCATGCTTCCCTTAGGGGTTGACTCAACCGATATATGTAACTTGTTACTACTATCTGGGTGGCTCTGATCTGGACTAAGGACGCTAGGTGCAATCTCGTGATCACAACCACTTCCTCTATAAGTTTAGCCGTG
>JAGMUU010000083.1:0-29019 GCA_020744375.1 Dactylonectria estremocensis | reverse complement strand
TCTTCTGAGCACACCTAGTACAACAGTCCTGCGCCTCCCGCTCGTCTCCCATGAGATGGCGGATCATCGCATCACAGTTCTGACTGCGACTGAAGTTCAAGACGTAGGGGTTCTGCTTCAGACTCCGCATATCATACCGGGATCGGAGCTCTAATTCTCGGGCCGGCTGTATAGGTTATTACAGAGCAGACCGGGGCAAGGACCAAGAGACTAACCTTATTGAGCTCGAGGATCGGAAGCACTCGAGTCGAACAGTGTTTGAGTGCATTCATTAGGGCCCAGACGGTGAGGTCTGGGTTTGCATCAGGCTGAGCAGCTTCATGGTCAAAGACGCGTGTCTCTATACCAAAGATCTCTTTGGGCAGGAAGCAGAGTCTACTGGAAGGGAAACCGATAAGAGGTTCAGGTTCAGTACTCGTCGAGGCAGAGCGTCTTGTCTGTTGAGCCATTGGAGTGAAATTGAATTGATAGGGTTATGTGAACACACATAAACACCACGTCACCAGTAGCATGAAGAGAGTAAGGCTCGTGGGTGCCACAGCAACACCAGGATGACAAGGGGGTCGAATGAGGATACGGATATTACGATCACTAGGGGTGGAGTCGATGTAAGTGGAAGAGTTATTTCAGTACTGAAGGGGGTGAGGTCCTCTAACTTGGTGTGCCCTGATTGAAATTGGGCCAGCAGGGGGGTTATGACCAGTTGATTCCTCCGGCCTTCCGTAAAAATCCAAAATTCCCCACAACACCAACACACCAAAATCCAATTACACGATCGTACGTAAAACTCATACAATTCAATTATCATACTTAAATACATAGTCGGCTGGTCTTCGCCTCGCTAAGGACCTCATGTAAGATAAGTGATCCATAGCTACTGACCCAGAACACCACGTGAAGGTGCCAGCCATCGTTCTGGTGCCTCCACACAAGGTTATATAAACCAGGGCTTCATCGGCGCTATCTATGTGCAAGGGAAAATGCTGGTGTGTTTTGCGTACAGGAAGAAAAGAGAAATACACATTCCTAATCAAGCTGAAGAGGGTCTTCAGCAGTACCAGCACTGGCGGATCCGTCATAAAGGTTAGGGACCAGATCCATCTCATCATCGTCGTCAGCTTCATCCTTGACTTCAATGGGATCGGCCTCTCGAGACCCGCCAGCAGGGAGGGCCAAGGGGGCAGCCGCAGCCTCGTACGAGATGCGCTCAGCTACTCGACCCCACGTATTCTCAACTTCATCCCGTTTGGAGCACGAAGCAGAGCGATCCGGCCATTTGCAATTGCCGCAGCAGCCACCGAAGTGACCCGGAAGGCGATTACAATGGGGGAAGGGGCTTGCGTACGAGTCGTGGTCCCTTGCCATCTTGTGCAAGCACGAAGAGCATGCCCGTTACCTGTTCCAGCCGAATTCGATTCCTCAGAAAGGTCACGGGACGACCAGGCAAGGCAAGGATAGCGCGCTGTACCTAGTGCATTCTTTGTGTACGGAGCGAGCTGTTGACCTGAGATGTCAACCCAGAGGAGGCGAGTGCCTTCTGGCCGTACTGGAGGGAGGAGAAGACGCTGAATCGATATATTAGTAAGCGCCAAATGACTTACTGGCCCGCCCTCCTGCTGCTGCTCGGCGTTGTTGTTGTTGTTGTTCCTGCAGAGGTGTGAGCCCGCGGTCCGAAAAGAGGGGGCAGCGGCAAGAACATCAAGATCAAGGCGTTGCAACTTAAGTTGTTGGGTCGCGCCCACACGGAATGGCTGGGGGAAATGAAGCTGGGTTTTTACGAAGAGGAGGGCTTGCGAACACAGGTGTTGACATTTTTCAATGCCATGAACAATGGGCGGAAATACGATTATGGGAACCAGTGCACATACATACCGATTGAAAAGCACATCGCCAAACGGCACCAATCTTGCGACTCGACCGAACCCACCGAAGTCATTATCGCCGCATCATCGCAGCAACATGGCTGCCAAAGAAATGAAGCGATTGTCTCCGCAAAGTGTTCAATCGCGAAGCTTCAACAAAGACAGCCCGATTGCGACAGCAACGCAAGTGAAAGGGTACAAGGTTTTCTATCCGGGCACATACGACTACTCCTTCGAGCTTCCGATCGACCACCACCAACTCGAGACCACGAAGCTACAATATGGCTCTGTGGAGTGGGAGCTGCATGCGACTGTCGATCGCGCTGGCGTATTCAGCCCTAACTTACACGGCAAGAAGGAGGTTTCAATAGTGCGAGTTCCCGACCAACTGTCTCTGGAGATGACGGAGCCCATCTCATTTAGCCGGCAATACCAGGATCAGCTGCATTACAATATCATCATCTCGGGGAAGAGCTTCCCCATCGGCAGCAAGATCCCCATCGCCTTCAAGTTGACGCCTCTGGCCAAGGTCCAGGTGCACGGGCTTAAGGTGTTTGTGACCGAGTCGATCCAATACTGGACGAATGACAGGCGCGTTACCAGGAAAGACCCTGGTCGCAAGGTCTTGCTCCTCAACAAGACGGCCGGAAAAGCATTGGACCCGTCATGGGCCTCTTCAGACCTCAGGGCTGTCCGAGGTGGCGAACTCACCCCCGAGCAGCGACGCGAGGCTCGCGAAACGGCCGCTAGACAACGAACTGCGGAGGCGTCGAGACGACACACCGCGGCTCAGCCTTTACCGGAGCCGAGGGATAACCTCTTAGGCGACTTGGACTTGGGATTGGAGAATCTTTGGGGCCCGACGGAGATTGAAGCCGATGTGCAGATCCCGACCTGTGAAATGATGGCTAAGAATAAGGACTTGAGGTTGCATCCCAATTGTAGCTGGAAGAATGCCAATGTCCACCACTGCATCAAGGTGAGTTTATACCACGCTCCTGCTTAACTCCAGACTGATACTGACGAAATAGGTCATTATTCAAATCAGCCGTCTCGATCCCGATGATCCAACTGGAACAAAGCGCCGGCATTTCGACATCGGCATCAACTTGCCGTTTACTGTACTCAACTGCCGAGCCACCCAGGCAAACACCAACCTTCCCGCCTACTCCGGCGAGATGTGCCAGTCTACTACCTACCAGTCGACCTGTGGATGCCCCGACGCCTTTACCATCCCAACCGAAACACCCCACTCTTCCATCGGAACGCTGGCCGGTGTGAACCTAACTTGCGAGAACCTCCCCTCCCCGCCGCGGGCTGCACACCTTGCCAATAGCCAACAAAGCCTACGCCCCTCCGTCGAGACAGCCGGCGTCCACGACCCTCGACCTATCCACCTATTGCGAGTCCCCATCTTCAACCCGCCCGCCTTCGACAACAACAAGGCACCACCACCCGTCCCCGAACTCGTCGACGAAACACCCGAAACAGGCGTCATGACACCCCCGCCGCACTACGACGACGTCGTCGGCGGCCCCAGCGTCGACAGCCTCGCAGATTACTTCGCCCGCTTAGCAGATTACGGCTTCGATGGCCCAGACGAAAACTGGCTCAGACTTGGACGAGACACCCCCGAGGATCCTCGAGCAAACAGACGGGTCAACGTCGCGCATCCTATAACACCGGGCGGTAGAATGCCCAGCAAGAGTCTGGAGACCTCCCGACTATTGATTTGAATATGGATGCTCTGTGTCCCAGGGCAGCAGGGGCAGTGTAGTGCGCGCTTGCCAGCTGCATGTGGTTATGAGATCCCCTATCTACAGAAGCATTGGGGCAAGTCCCCTTCACGACACCGCACACGACAATCACGTTTCCTATTTGTCTTGACATTTCTCTTTTGTCTGTATAGCAAAGCATCTTGCATTGGTTAAAGGATGGACGGGGGAAGGTGGGCGTTTGGTTTGCTGATGAGGAAGCTTGGCGTTTGGGGACGGCAAACATACCACAATATCAATACTATAGGGGGATAGGGATTGGACATGGACATGGATGCATATACTACTCCTGCTTATTGCCGTATTGGAGTAGTAAATTTAACGATGGTTAGGTTACTTGAGGTTCATGGGGTGATGTGATGAGGGATGTGAAACGTGAAGCACGGGTCGTGATAATGTATATGCTACGAGGTGAGGCATGAAACAGACGCTTGAATTGGATCCTAGTGGTTCTTGGTTAAAACCCTTTTGGTGGTATCGTTCTCAGGTTGGTCGTGGGTTTCCCGTTGGAGGATCCCAGGCCATTGGGAGGTTGCCATAGAGAGGGGTGTGTAGATGGTTGGTTCGTGGTGATGAGATCTTTGACTGGCTTATGGCTGACTGGGATATAATGAGCATCAACACAATCTCCGAGTACATACGACAATACCCACCAGAGAACTCGGGATCCCGTCAAGTTCTGTACTAGTATTCAAGAGCATCCATTTCTCGAGACATGTACATCCATAAATGGAGTCCCTCAACTCTCCCCCACCCAAAAGGGAAAAAGAAAACCGGAAGCTCTTGAGCCAGCCACGCTACCCAAAAAGGGTTTTGCGTCAAGAACCAACTTGCGCCATTCCGGACGGCCGAAGCTTCCGTATCTCAGACTCGTGGTCGGACATGGTCTGCGGTATGAATTTTGGCCAAGTTGAATGCGAGGAGGGTACATAGCACGTGTCCCTTAACGGACGTTCAAGTTCTCCAGCTTCGCCTGCTTCTATGAGCAAGACAATAACGACTAAGTGCCCGATCTACTCCGGAAGATCTACCAGGAGTTCTTTTACTAGTTAGCGGGGACGCCCTTCGGCTCATACTGCAGTAGAGGCTCTACCTATTCGCAGCCAGTAAGGAAGCTATCGCTAATCTAAGGATATCCGCAAATATCTCGACCACCTCCCAGTCCTTGTCGGATAGCTGGTTCTCCGGCTGGCAAATAAAGGGCAGCGTGAGTGGCTTCCTAGGGCCACCCCTTTTGGTCTTGTTTTGTTGTTCGAATTCGATTCGATAGTGGGCGATAAGTCGCTCGATATAGTCGCGAAGCAGTAGGGCTCGTCGTATCATGTACAACTGTGACAGCCATCTGGTATCGTTGTCCAAAATAACATCCAACGGCTTCCTCACCTTAAGTTTGGAGTCGGACGACTTGGCGAAGGCTTCTTGTTGAATGCTGCGAAGCATGTTTGTCAACAAGTCAGACCTATGGATAGCTACCACAAGATTGTGCAGTTTGCCTGCTGGCCCCTTTTTGCGCCAAATCAGGTGTTCTGCTTCAGTAAGAGGCTCCGCCCCTGACAGACGCCGCTCAAATGCATCAGCATCGTGGCCAAATAGAATGGCTTTGGCGGAGAGGTTCAAGGTATGCCCAAAACAGCGCCCTCGCCTACGAGCCCCTACGAATCCGAGCTCTCCGCCGATAATCTCCATGGCGGTATCGTTGTTTTTCGCGTTGTCAAGCGTGAAATAGCCAATTTTGTCTTGGATCTGGTACGATTCAATTACGTCGAGGATTTCGGCGGCGATATTGGGTCCTGTATGCCTAGCGCTAAGTTCGGGGAGCCCAAGCGTGATCTTGCAAGGCTTGTTGTTTTCGTCCCTAAAGAAGCAACAGATACCATATAAGGCGTGTCGGTTTCCAGACCGCCAGCCGTCGAAGGATATATGGATAAGGCCAGGCGCCTTGCACAAGACCTCCATCACCTTCTGCTTGTGTTGCTCGAACGCGGCGACGATCTTTTCTCGAACCGTTGTGTGAGTAATATTGGCTTTACGAGCCGAAACTGACGGGTTCAAGTAGTCGAAGATAGCTTGGAGCTCCGTCTCTTCAGCAATAGAAAAGGGGTGATTCTTGGCCACGATCCAGTCGATCAGAAGCCTGCGGAAGTGTTCCTTGTCGAAGCGCTTGATAACGCCGTTCGCAATTGCTTGTTCTCGAGGGTCGTGTAGATCAAGTTTCAAGGATTCCGCGAGAGTCCGCTGCCCGGTAGGCCTTTTGCCCTTCGAATTCGCCTTCTTTTCAGCAGTTCCTTTGGTCATCCCAGGCGGGGCGCGAATCCCGTGGTCGTTGAACAGATGATTGTACGCGTTGTGAATGCCATCAGCTTCGAAATGACGTGGATGTGGGGTATTCTTGCGAATGCACGCTCGGCAAATCCATCTGCGGTCGTCTTCCTTTTGGATGTCATATCCAAATTGCCAGGCCCAACAACGCGTCTCTCTGGCTCGCTCAGAGAACGCCCAGCCTGGGAAATGCCTCCAGAGCGTACGTTCATACTGTTCATCGCTTGCGGAAGAGGTCGTCAGAGTCGAGACAGGGGTCGAGGTTGAACGGGTAGGATACGGCGTCGGGCAGGGCGTTGATTCGGCAGCGGACCCGAAGCCGCTGTCGGAAATATCGAAGCAGGAATTAGGCGAGGTCATGGTAAAATAATCTCTTTGTCATGTCGAAATCGCAAAACATGGTGCAGTGATGGGTCAACAACAGGTCGTCAGGTAGGCGCGAATGACGCGTCCAACGCGGCCAGTTGGCACAATATGCCCTTATCCTGCCTTTCGAGCTAATTTGATTGGACAAGCACGTAGCGGGTGTCATATTGGGATCGGGTGGTAGATACGTCCCTAACATCCTTCAAATCACGAGCTTGACGCGAGTAGTATCGCTTGCAATTTTTCGCGCAGTATTGAGATATAGAGGGATCCGGACGCGATTTTTTAATCAGCTTGCCGGGAGTTATATAATGGTATAAGTGTTCTATTATAAATCCAAAATATGGACAGTCGAACTTCATATGTGCTGGAAATGTTGTTGAGCAAACAGGAAAATGTATAACTGTTGATGGCCCTTATGACGGTATGGCACTTACGGAGCAAATCTTAACTATCTATCGAGACTTATGTCATCCCAATGAGAAAGCCCAGGGCATTCGAATGGTACTTCCTGTATTGTATGCATTATAAAATTGCACTGTTCAGAAGCTTCATGGTGTTTTTGACATAGGGTAGCAACATTGCAGAAATGTAGGGGCACATCAGTCTCTGTTAGAGGCATTCTGCCAAAATATATGGGCACCCTTAACTACCCCACTTCTAATCCACCCAAGTCCACCCAATCCACCCACGACATCGTCGAGTGGATTCGGTGGATTAGCCAATCCACTGGGATTTTGCCAGTGGAGTGGACAGTGGAATCCACGAGTGGATCCACTACGTGGATTGGGTGGAGTGGCTTTCAACCCTGCAGGCCATGCAGTAAACAAGAACAGGAGATCTTCTACCGGACTTTCAAGGAACGGTTTCCTAGTTTAGCGTCCGCAACTCACGAAGCAAAGGCATCTGCAGTTGGTCGCATCAACGAATTTATTGAACAGAACAAAACAACGAGAGCGAGTTTCTATTCCTGTTTCATGCTGGCTCTGCCATCAACTCTTCTCAACATTGCAATTGGATTGTTTGTCCTGGCGGTCGCTATTTATCTTGGAGTCGTATATGGGAGTCATCTGGATCCTGTTGAGGGAGACATTGCATCGAGAGCGGTGCTGATATGCTATACGATTGGCGTTGGCTGCGCTCTGATTGCTTTCTTTGGCTCAAGCGACATGAAAGACTCTGAGCTAGCACTTTTGAGGAAGCTAGCAAGGGAGGCAGAGGCGGGCGAAGCGAAGGGTGACGTCAAAGCGCCGGATATTGAAGCGAACGAATAATGAGATACAAGCGCAAGTGACAAGCGCAAGTGACTTCGGGATAAAACGCAAGTTATCCACGTTAAGCACTGGCTTGCCATTGATCTTAGGCGGCCGATGGCCAAAGCGATGAATCAAGACGACACGATAATACTAATGACGCTTCAGCAGAGCTCAAATTTCGGATCGAATAGTCAACTCGTTCTGCGATATAGGATGGTGAGATTTCCCGTACCTTATACATCTTGACGTCATTTCGGTCCTTGTAGCGGCCGTTGATCGTTGTATAAAGTTGCTGGAACTGACGGATGTATTCCTCGCCAGTGTACGGATAAGGTGATTTTAGTTGTTCTCGGGTTTTCGGGCAGTTACTTATCCTTTCGACCTCTGTGTTGCTTCCCTCCACACCCAACTTCTCACCATCCCAACCTCGTTGGTTCCTCGGCGAATGATCTACATAGCCTCACACCTATTTCGATACCGGGTTACAGCTAAAAATACACAAAAGAGTCATGTCACAGGTCTTTCTGACCTTTTTATATCCTGCTCCATGGCCATGTTCGATTCGTTTCCTCAGGTTCGTAGCGTTCAGTAGCTGGTGTTTTCTTCGACTCCTCCCAGAGCGCACCAGGCGCCAGGACAAGATCTTGCTCGAGCTCTTAGCTTGGGTATTCCGGAGATATGCGCCAACATACACAGAAAGAGAAAACGAAGGTCAGAAAGAGTGGCCAGAGTGGATTAAGGAAGGTTAAAGAATTGGGGCAAAAGGCCAAGATACTCACTGCATTGTTCTTTTTTAACCCTATAGCCGGTGATTTCAGCGTCGGAGGCCATATCCCTGACGGTGAAACAATTCCGGATTTTAATCTTCTAGTATGCGTCATCACACACGTTAAATATGCAACTACTGACGAACTACTAGTTCCAAAACTATATGCGTGAGCCCCAAGCATATCCAAGACGACAGAGGCGTTTAACGCGAAATGCACGGCGACAGCAGTCAGAACTGCCAAATTCCAATCAAACTACTGTCAGAGAGGACATAGCAGAGGTTGGCCAAACATCACCCACAGGCAGTTCTCCTACGGAAAGTCATCAACTCGGATCAGCGCACGATACTATCGACGAATCTAACCTAACCGATATGCGAAATGGATCAGCATCAGACACCATTGACGAGTCTAACCCACCTAATATGAGAAAAGAGGAGGCGTTATTCCTATTGGATGAGACCAATGGCGATTATGCAGAGAATGGCATTGGTAGCCTGGAGGAGGAGATGCCTGTAGATCCCTTCGGCACTTCAAATTCAGGGGCAGAAATTGATCAGCATGACATATTTCAGGCAGAAGACACAATTAATGTGCAATACCTGAATGAAGATATTTATATAGAAGCATTTCTTTGGGATGATGAGCCTATTAAAGGATCTCCTAAGGCGATGGTGCCAGCTCCCGAGCCAAGCAAGACGACTCGTGCACGAAATTTAGTACGATTTCTCGATAGGTGTCTTGCTCGATTGACCCTAGAATAGTTTATTTCACAGTCTCAATATATAGGAAGATTCTTCTCTCTCGGCGAGACCGCAAGCTGGAGCTTTTCAATCATAACGAGATTAGACGGTACCTCCATAACAGTCAATTTCAGGACAAGGAGAATACAACCATGCAGACATCAGTCGAGAGTGGTTTCTTGCTTTGGAAAAAAGCGAGGAATCGCAGAATCGCGACTACTAAGATGAGAATACACATGAACATAACGACGCCAAGGCACCATGGTTGCAATGAATGGAGACCCCATAATAATGCGTACTGAAGGTAAGTTTCCGGCGACCTTTGAAGGAATTGGTCATTTAATATCCAATCGCTGAATATGCTACGAAGATTAGTAACACTAGCGACACTGACTTCTTGCGTACAAATATAGGGTTAAATCACCAGACTCAACGTAGCAACCGAGTAAAGTGGTTATTGTTGTTGTTGTTGTGGTTAAAAAGCCCAAAAAGACGTGCTAAGCTGACTATAAGGCAGGTAGATACATAGCTCTAGTTGGTGGATCGCCTGTAGCGAAAATGCAATGCCATCGTGAAACCGCGTTGATGGTCAAACGGTGTGGGAAATTCTGCCCCTTTTCTCAGTCGATTTTACAAAGATTCAGGGATTGTGTATTCCCAGCGGATGCATTACCAGGTCCGGAGATGGACGTTCTCTGCAAGCGTCCACCAGACCTGTCCTAGGCTTGGGACGAGGAATATTTGGACCAACCAAACGGCGCTACATGTTGCTTGCGCAGGCGGCCTAATGGCCACTTCCTGACGTTGGGAAGACGGGAAGTGGACGCTAAATAATCAATCAAGCCATTTGTTAACTAATTCACATTAACCACGCCAATTGTTACTATAGCAGATTGAACATTCACTTGGTGCCTGATTGAGGGCTTATAGTTAAATTTTAATCGACAAGATGCGATGAACCAAGTCGGCAACGCGATCAGGCTCCCGGGGCGGTGCAGCACGATGAGGTAATATGAGAATTAGATCCAGTGATCCCCAATTCATTCATCTTATTAGGGAAGTCCCTTCCCTGCCCGTCCCATGCAAAACCGACGTGTCTTAATGCTTTCATGCCTCATATCTCCTATTAAACAACCTAGTATGTCCTTATTCTACCTGGAAACTTCAAAGACTCGATTCGAAAATACCCTCACTTCAAACAATCATACATCCCTTAAACCCTACCGTCAGCCTTGTAGTCCTCAGTAAAATCACCTACGCCACCATATACTCCCTCAGCATCACCTATAATACTATAAACTTCTTTACCTCATTTAACTTCTTCAACGAGAAGGACCTAACTAATGGCTTCATTGAGTATGTTGGCTTTGAGACTGCTGTTAGCGAAGGTCTCGCTGGCGACCGTAACGGCGCCATCTATATAGGTGTTAATACCAGTACAGTCAGCCCTGCCAGTGGCCACAAATCGGTCTATATAACTTCTCAAACTTCTTTCACCTACGGCCTCTTTATTGCTGATATCATCCATATGCCCGGCAGCATCTGTGGAGTCTGGCCTGCTATGTGGCTCTTCAGGCCTAACTGGCCCGTCTCTGGAGAGATTGATATTATTGAGGGTGTTAATACTTAAGTCCACAATACTATCACTCTTCACACCGGTTCCAGCTGCTATATTACAAACGAAGGGACTCTGGAAAGTACCACTTTATTAGACTCTAACTGCAACGCTGGTTATGCGTATACCGGCTGCAGCCAAAGCATTGCCAATTATTAGAATTACGGTAATAGCTTTAATGCTAATGGTGGCGGCGTGTATGCTATGGAGTGGACCTCAGATCACATTTCTATCTGGTTTTTCGTCCGCAATCAGATCCCTGATAATATTAAGACCGAATTCCTTAATCCGTCTGGGTGGAGCCTGCTTACTGCGCGCTTCACCGGCGGTTCTAGCTGTAATATAGATACCTATTTTATAAACAACAACCTAGTCTTCGACACCACCTTCTGTGGAGACTGGGCCGGCTCCGCTGAGACCTGGAATACTAATCTTAAGTGCTCTACACTCTCATCCAACTGTAATGATTATGTCGCCGCCAACCCAGCTGCCTTCACTGAGGCCTACTGGCTCATCAATTCCATAAAGATCTTCGACCAATCTACTTCCAGTTACAATGATAAGTAATGAGCCTATACTGGGTCCGGTATGAGGTATCTGCACCTAAGGCAGTTGCGATGAGGGTTTCCAAGGACAGAGCGTCAGCTAATTGGAGAAAAAGGAATGGTATTCTCTTATCATCAGATATGCAGATATAACTACAGCAATAATAATAAAAGTTTAACCTTATCTTTTAGGCCATTCTGTAATGTTAATCTAAACATTTTATTTAATATAAAATGAGAACTAACTATATCTACTTTGAATAGTATGATGTGTAGTAACTGTTTAGTAGCGACTTATGTCCGTTTAAGGTATCTAAATTGCGTTCTCACCTGGGGCAAACTGATTACATTAGTCAATTGATATGACGCCATAGAACATTTATGCCTCTATCGTGCTGTGAGTCATGCCCAGCCGCATCGTGGTAACCACTCCGCCTCCTACGCTATCCAGTCAACCTCGCCACTATGCACTACACAGAGGTTTGTACTACGTCTTCAGATCATGGTCAGATGGCCGCAGTGTGAGCCCTTCCATCCACATCTTCTAAGCCAGAGTCATGGTGTCGACCATGAATGCGAATGCCTCGACTTCAATCAACAGAGAAACCCAAATGGGATAACCATTAGCAATCCAGAAGATAAGACCAACAAGAACCTCGATAATACTAATATCGACCAATATAGTTGGAAGCCATAGAATTAGTGTTTTTCTTTCAGTCGAACTCTGCTGGCCCTCGAACTTGAAAAGGAGCATTTTAGCCAGAGTTAAAGCGATGATACTTTTTACCACAGAGCTGGCGAGTAACAATACTACTATCTGGCCCATAGCTGTCTTCTGATGATCCTGAAAACCGCCGAATGCCATCAAGACTGAGGCGGTCACAGGACTCCATTATGGATTTTGCTTGGGTTGGTCCCTGTTGAACGTAGCCCACAGCCGGGGCCCTTACGGCCCGGAATAGCGTCGCCTAGCTAGCCTAGTCAACTTAACCCAATACATATCGTTGACCAATAATAACGGGCCAGCTGATCGATTTAACCATTGCCTCATAACAGGCTACATCATTATTATCAATTTATCCGCATAATTACCCTACATCAATCAAGCCATACGACCGTCTCGCCGCCAGTCTTCCGAGCAACTCTCCGCAATAACAACATCAAAAAAAAAACGATGGCTTGAGGAGGACACCATACTCAATGTACTCCTCGCCGTCGATGGTGATGATTCTGTACGAGGCCACTTTGCCTAGAAAAGGGCCTTTGGTCATTCTCTCATACTTGGCTGACCCGTACATCCTAACCTCTGAGTTGTGAGGATTGGAGTCGACGGGTCTATCGGGGTAAGAACTATCAGTGATCTGGCAGGCGTCCACGTCCAGTTTCGCTTCTGTGTGGGGGCGAGCGTGGTCATTGAATGTTTCAGGGTTAAGAAACTTGCAAAAGCGGCGGATATGGCGAGTGAGTTCGGGTCGGGTATGATACGATTTGGTACAACCAGCAGCTTTACAGGTGAACGGCTTCTTGCCCGTATGGGTGTTGGTGTGATCAGTGAGTTTATTGGCGCGGTCAAACGACTTAAAGCAATTAGGTAATTCGCAGGCCCACTTCTTCGTGCGGATTGTGTTCCTTAGGTGGTTTTAGTTATTTTAGTCTTGAGCAGAAAGATTTTTGCCACGATCAGCGACTTCAAAGGCGTACAGCTTCTCACCCATATGGGGACGGATATGGTGGTCGTTAGAGATATTAACGATAGCGAGTTGATTTATCTCGGCCGCTGAGGTCGTATTTGCCTCAGTACCGTCCTTGGTGTTCTTGTCTAGGCTTTTAGGCTCCTCCATGTGGCAGGGCAGTATTCGACGCTCCGTAGGAATCCGGGCTTCTACCTGGTCTTCTCTCTGGCGGTTTGAGCGTGGAGAGATCTTGAAGTGCTAGATGGTGTTGCCTCTTGAAAGGACTTCCCAGGGCAAGTTCGAACGGGGTTGGTCTGGGTGGTCAGAGAGGTTAAGGATCGTAGATAAAGTCGCAATTGAGCTGAAGCGGAAACAAGTGCCCGCCAAGAGCAAGGAAAAGCATGAGGAACGGAAATTGAGAAGCCAACCTCCTCAGGAGCTGCCGGCCTATTTATGCACGTCGAGGGATCGAATACGCAAGCGGGCTGTGGGAACGGGGCCGGCTAGCCATCCATCCGAAATCCAAGCAATCACCCACCCCTTTGCCATTTCGGGGCAGATCCCCCCGTTCCTTTCAGCCCATGGCCTAAACATAATGTCCGAGGTTAAGGCAGAACTCAGCTGTCAGCAGATCCGTAATCCTTTAACAATCCTGCATGGTCACCTGTCTGCCACACATAGTCGCTAAGATCGTTATAGAACACTCCTCCGGGGTAGTACCATGGTATCTGTACTTTTACGAGGATGCCTTAGCATGTTCTGTCTAACAAGCTGACTAGGTTGCCTCACTCAACTTATGTTACTAGATGGCTGATCCCCTTCATCTATGTGTGTTTGACTTATTGCCTAGAGTTAGTATCACTCGCTGCACCTCCACAAGTATAGGCAAGGCAGACTTGAGAATCAGGAATTATTTCCCAACACGTCAGTCAGATCACATCATGGAGAGGCACATTTTGGGGAGGAGTCCGTCTCAGGATGCGCCGGTTGGGTTCAGGGGCAGGTCGAATGTGATGGAAGGGGAGTCAGTGACCCTGGGGGTGTTGGTATAAACTGGATGGGGAGGTGTAGAGTAGAGAGTATACCTTACCACTCAGCAGCTCCCACCCTTGGCCGGCAGAAAGGTCAAAGGAGGACGCCACAGCTGAGGCATAGATCAATGATCACAATACTAACTCTTGTCGTGCCGGTCTGGCGGGCCAACAGCATGGAGAGACCGACGGGTCAGGGCAACGCCGACATGGTCATGCCCTGGATTCGCGCCCCTACATGTTCATCATTCAAAATTGTCTCATTTCTGAGATAGGTCGCTCGCTTCCTCCCAATTAGCTAGAGTTGCCGCCGAGGATGCTGTGTCCGGATGGTCTATACCAAGCACTCGCTCTCGTAGGACAACGCAGTTTCGCATCAGAGCTAGAGCATCTCTAGAGCGGCCTTGGTCTTTCCAGGTAATGGCCAGGTTGGCCATGCTGGTCAGCGTCGAGGGATGCTCCTCTCCCAGCACCTTTGAGCAAATTCCTAGCTCTTTCGCCTGTAGCTCTTCTGCCTCCTTCCATCGGCCTTGGTTCCTGTATGTCGATGCCAGGTTGGCTATGCTGCTTAGCGTCGAGGGATGCTCCTCACCCAGCACCCTCTTCCTTATCTCTATTACTTTCACCTCCAGCTCTTCCGCCTCCTTCCATCGCCCTTGGTTCCTATACGTCGCCGCCAGGTTGGCTATGCTGGTTAGCGTCGAGGGATGCTCCTCTCCTAGCACCCTCAAACTTATCTCCATCACTCGTACACCCAGCTCTTCCGCCTCCTTCCATCGCCCTTGGTTCCTATACGTCGCCGCCAGGTTGGCCATGCTTCTCAGCGTATCGGGATGCTCCTCTCCAAGAACATTCTTCGTCGTCTCTATTACTTGCACCTCCAGCTCTTCCGCCTCCTTCCATCGCCCTTGCTTCATATACGTCGACGCCAGGTTGTTCATGCTGGTCAGCGTATCGGGATGCTCCTCTCCAAGAACATTCTTCGTCGTCTCCATCACTCGCACCTCTAGCCCTTCCGCCTCCTTCCATCGCCCTTGCTTCATATACGTCGACGCCAGGTTGTTCATGCTGGTCAGCGTATCGGGATGCTCCTCTCCCAGCACACTGGCCCTCGTTTTGACTGCTTTGTGGCCCAACTTTTCTGCCGCCCTGTAGTTCCCTATAGTGAACATATACCGTGAACAATTTGTCAACAAACGGGCCCACTTCTGCAGGTTCTCGTTTGGTGGCTCCTCCTCTAACATCGACTCAATGTGAGGAAGTAGCATCTGACAGGTAGGCCAGGTTTCGAATGCGCCAGATGGGAAATGTCTTGACATGGCCCATAAAAATACCTGTCTCCATCGTTCTGCATCGTCAACTACAGACAGCCAAGCTCGTGTGCAAAACTGCACGAGGGAATGCATCTCGCAAACATCCCGCGTTGTTGTCACAGACACGAGCGAGTAGCCACGGAGGACATCTAGATCATCCTCAAATTCATCACTATCTTCGTCTCTGTCCACATTGTCCTCCAGATCGCCCTTATAGTTGTGGAGTACAAACTCGGGGATGCCCTGCGGATTGAAGAAGCTCATAAATGAGAGCAGGTTGGCGGCGGATGGTCTCTCGCGGCGTATCTGTTCAAGGGTTACTTGCCACGTCGTAACCACGGAGTTAGAAACAGTATCATCCCGTCGAAGATCGCCCGCATCGCTGTTAAGGAGGTTGCCCTTCTTCTTATCACTTTCCCGGAAGGCGTCCAGGTATGTCTTTACCGATATGCGGGGGGCGCGACGGTTGATGTACGCGGCCGCTTGGGTAATGGCCAACGGGATATAATCCAGAGTACGAAGAAGATCAGCAGCGGCATTCTCATCAAAGTCTCCCTGCAGCTTGTTGCGGAAAAGCTGAAGGGCTTGGACGTCATCCATAGCTGAGATCCCGTAGACAGCCTTATGGCTACCTGTTAGCTTCTCAGCGGCGTCCATGCTGCGTGATGTGACGAGGATGATTCCATTGCGGCATTTCGGTAGGAAGACTGCGAGTGGCCGCTGCACGCTCGGTGCAGCAGGGTTCTCGTCCGCTGGATGGCATACTGCCCCATCCATTCCGGCGCTGGAGCTGGGGTAGAAGAGGTTGACGTCGTCAACATTGTCCAAGACCATTAACCACGGGCCAGCTTCCTCTCTCTGCAGCCAGTCGCGAACTAGCCCGAGCACGTCGACGCTGGGATCGTTTCGCCTAGGTAGCCGTAGATTGTCCGCAATGGACCGGTATGCCTCTTCAAACCTTGGCTTCGAACTCGCGTGTACCCAGAAGACGCTGGTTTGCGGTGACATGTCGCGGACGTGATGCGCAAATTGAATAGCGACCTGCGATTTACTACGGCAGTCAGCGTGATGATGGTCTTGCACAAGCTCGCTAGCCACTCCGGCTCGTACCCGAATCCGCCCATGCCCACAAGGGCCATGCGACTGACGGGGCCTGTATATTGCGCTTTTATCCATGCCATAATGTCGGGTCTGTCGACGAAGTCAGGGTCGCGTTCGAACGGTAGGCTGAAGCAGGGCTTGCGAGCTATCGATACACCCTCTTCGGATTGGAGCGAGACGCCTTCGATCTTCTGCCTGATGTCGAGGAGAAGCGTACTGTAAGGACGATGTCGTCAGCCTGTCCATCGTACTTAAAACATCGAGACGGTTTGCTGACTTACGTTTGGTCGATTTGCAGACCTAGAGTGATGGTCCGTTCATAGCGTTCTAGGTTAGAGACGATATCGCTGACCTCCTTGCTATCGAACGGCCACTTGAGGGCACGAATTCCGAAACGGCGCATCGCTTTACGGGCCTTGCCCGGATCCAGCCTGCTCTGCAACTGGACCAGCTCTGATGTGCAGCCATCAACAGAGTCGACCAGTTTTCGCGACGTCGCGAGCGCTTTATTATTCCGGTCATCAAGAAGATGCTGAACACCCTGGAGGGTTGTGCCTAGGTCGTCCAACCGGCTTCGGAGGCGTGTGATGTCGGCCCTAGCATTGCCGACAGCGGTGGAGTAATCGAGGCAGAGGACGGCGACTTTGGCGGACAGGTCGATGACTGCGATGACGCTTGCGGCGAGTCCCACCTCGGCCATGGTACGCGATAACGTTCTGATAGTCAGGGAAGTAGTTTTCGAGGGAGTCTAGCTTGCGCTTCAACAGCTTGAGCTGATGAGGGAGGGGATCTGGCAACGGTACTAAGGTGAGTGCCCAACGAGGCTGTGGTGTGGCTGAGTTGCGACGGAGACTTCCGCCGAGGCAGAAACGCTTTCGTGCATTTGCAATGATTGGCCCGACAGAGTACATCGCTATTTTGAGAGAGAGATAACAACTGATAGTGAAAATGAGCACAAGAATCTGTTCTATGGAGGCGCTTGCTCCCGTCGATGTCCGCGGTCAGCGGTCTCCTAGCGCTGCTATAGGGCATAGCGCGTCGTGAACGAGTTAGGTCGCTCACTGCTCCGTGGGCGACTGGAGTGACGCGTAGGGCGATCGCAAGGTCTGTCCCGGATTAGTGGGCACGGGACAGGTCGCTTCCCCTGGTCCTGGCTCCAGCAAATAGGACTGTATCACAGCTGGAGAAAATTCCAACGCCGGCACCTTGCCAGCAAATTCGTTTGCAAGTCCTTCGAATTTGTTGTCGGTCGGCTGCTTGAACGACCGTCGCGTATGGGTGCAGCGTCTAGACGATCGATATAATTCGTCATGATAAAAATTCGGCCTTTGTGTGATAACACTTCGTCGAGGGCGTTAAGCTGACCTGACAAAGACTCACCGGGATTAGCTTTTCCCAGCAGGGTCTGCATCAGGATGGCCAGCGAACAGAACATGAGATGGTGTAGTCACGTAATATGTACATACAGTCAGTCAGTCAATTTATTAACGCCCGGCGGCCGAGCCGAAAGGGCACTGATTACTAATATACAGGCCAGGCAGCATCAGCAGAGACGGCGGCAGGCCACACAGCATCGACAGAGACAATAGTAGTCCGCATAGCAGCAGACCAGGCAACATCAGCAGAAACAGTGGCAGTCAACATAGCAGCGGGCCACACAGCATCAGCAGAGATAGCAGCAGTCAACTCAGTAGCGGGCCACACAGCATCAGCAGAGATAGCAGCAGTCAACTCAGTAGCGGACCAGGCAGCATCAGCAGAGACAGCGGTAGTCGACGCAGCGGCGCCAGCACTCAGATACTCTGACCCGCGGACCATCTATCAGAGATATGTTGCAGCAAGAGAAGCTTGGTACAAGGCGCAGCCCCGTGGCAGCGTCAAGACTAACCAGCAGTATCGGAAGGCAATGGGCCTACCTCAACGATATAGTAAAACGGATTACCAATGGTGCCTTGACTGGAAGCAGATGGGAAAGGATTGCAAAATGCAAAAAGGTTCTAGAGACTGGACTAAGGAAGAGATGATGGCCTATCTAGATTGGAGTAAGGCAGAAGAGGATCGGGCTGAGGCACAGGTAGCGACAGAGATGGAAGGTAACCCGTTTTCGAGTAGAAGAGGTATGCGCGATATCTGGGAGGCGGCCGCGAGGGATATCGAGGCGCAGGAAGCTTTCTATTAAAGTAGATAATTAGAAATTCATCGCTGTTCCAAATCATAGCATTTGAACACTACTCGTAACAGCGGCGGCAGCCCCTGAAAAGGGGATAGTTTTATTGGGGTTGCCTCACGTGATGACCACACTGCAGAATAGGCTCCCCCGCCTTGGAGGGCTCACTGAGGAGTTCTTCTCCTCCTACAACTGCCTCACGGGAGTCAATTGCTCGCCTCTGCAAGTAGCTCGTCATCCCTCACGCAGTCAAGACTCGATTCTCCCTCCCACCTTCCCAGTTTTCAAGTCGTTCTCATGCGGCTACAGCACCAATAAGCCTTGAATATATCATTTCCCGCCTCCACGATGACGTCCTCCAGCGACTCCATTACTGTCACGCCTGCCCCACATGACTCCGCATGGCCTCCAGCCCACATCTGGGAGACCATGAGCGCGACAGACCGCGCCAGTTGGCTAGGACAGATACAGAGGGACAGGGCCAGGCGCCTTGAGCTGGATGTAGCTGAGACTGACCTCCGTCGGAGGAGGCCTCACGGGGACCTGCGAAATGACGAGGATAACCAAGAGGAAAACCGTGAGCCACCCTCCGAAGTAAAACCACTCATCGACATGTTCCCGGGTGTCTCCGCCGCCCTTCTTACCCGCGTCTTCGAGAGGAAGTTGAAGGCGACTGAACTCATACGCTTCAAAGAGAAGTCGGTCACCGATCTAGATCAGGAGGACAGGGTCTTCAACATGACCGAGTCAGGAGGCACAGTAGGCTTCAAGAAGGCAGCGTCATCGCTTAAGGACTGGGGTCCCAGCCCCCAAATGTGGACCGGCTGCTTTCTCACCTACCTGGCGGTCATGGGATACCTCTTCGGCGACAAGCACCCTAAGGCGGTCCCTAACCTGCTCATGTTTATGAGGCAAATCCTGGACTTCGCCCAGACCTACCATTGGTCGGAAGCAGTACTTCCGCTTGCTCTTAACTTCCACCAATACATACTGGATAAGGGAGAGCTGTCGACGGATAGCTACCTAGTCACGGCCCAGTTTCGCGAGAAATATCTCCGCCACAACCTCACCCTACCGGCTAAGTCACCACCGCGCCCTTCAGCAGCCCGACCTCGACAAGCAAGGTCTGCCAGGTCTTCGAATAATGAGACAGAGGTTTGCGATAAGTTCAACACGACGGGGTGCCTCTGGGAAGGCTGCAAGAGACGCCACGAGTGTACGGTATGCGGCTTAGGCGAGCACGGCGCCTCGTCTTGCCGCAAGAAGAAATAGCAAGCAAGTAGAGCGGTGAGGAGAGGCCCTATCGAAAACAACGGAACAGCCTCCTACATATTATCGACAAGCGCAATACCTTGTGGCCAACCGGCGAGGCCTAATACGGCCGTCCAATACCCTGTTTTCAACCCAGAACCCCCGAAACAACAGCCCTCTCCTTCGCCACTACATGCACAGAGCTGGAGCAACCTCCTTCGTTACTATCCCGGCAACCTTGGGCCGACTCTCGCTGGCATCCTAAGCTACGGCGTCCAGATAGGGTACAGAGGCAAGAAACACTCTTGTCACTCCACCAACCACTACATACACGAACCAAGCATTATCACGGGCAAACTAGTAGAGGATCTTAGCCTCGGTCGGGTCAGACTGGCCTCTAAACCTTCCTTTGTTTCGCCGCTTGGGTTAGTCCCTAAGCATGATGGGGGATGGCGCCGCATCCATGACCTATCCTGGCCCCCTGGACGAGGCGTTAACCAGGGCATACCAGACAACTGGTCAGCTATCGAGTACATGAAGATCGACGATATATACGATCAGATTATACAGGCGGGCCCAGGTTGCACAATCATTAAAAGGGACATCAAGGACGCCTTCCGAATAGTCCCCGTTGCCGAGGATAACCAACATCTCCTAGCCTTTCAGTGGCACGATTCCACCTACGTCGAATGCTGCCTCCCCTTTGGCCTGGCAACAGCCCCATATCTCTTCAACCTCTTCGCGGAGGCTCTCCATTGGATACTCCAGTGCCTCCTCCCTGCATTCCACATCAACCATTACCTAGACGACTTCATCGCCATTACAAAATCTCCCTCAATGTCCGACCCTGTAGGTGCTTTGGCCGAGGTCTATAACGTTGTAACCGACTACCTAGACATCCCTCGCAACACCAAAAAGGACGAGCAAGGGACATGCGTCGCGGTCCTAGGCATTCAAATCGACTCCATCGCTATGGAAGCTCGCCTGCCTCCAGAGAAGTTGTGCCGCGCCACATTGGACGCCGCAGCTGCCCTGAACGCAGCGAGTCTTACCCTCAGGCAAACAGAGAGTCTTACAGGCTTACTAGCCTTCTGCTCAAGAGTCGTCCGGCTAGGGAGAACAAGGCTGCAGTCTCTATACACGTTCCAAGCCGCTTTCCCACGTGGGAGGAGCGCGCGCCGCCGTATCCCTTACGAGGTACGTGACGATTTGGAATGGTGGAGGGACTCCTTGTCTCTCTTCAACGGCGTACCCCTAGTTGACCCCTGCCGCCGGAACATCACGCATCTATACACAGATGCCTCCACTACAGGCCAGGGGCTCTTCTTCTTCTCATCTAAGTCTACATCAGACTGCTGGCTGGCCCATTGTCACCAGCTTTATGCATGCAATGCTGCCTCATTGGCCCTTGCTGAAGATGCACACGCGCACATCAATACCAACGAAGTAGACGCCATTCTACAAGGCTTCCTACTCTTCAGCCACCGTTGGCTTCATCATACTCTTGTTATCCACACGGATAGCTCCACAGCGCACGCGGGACTGAGTAGAGGCTTCCTTCATGGCCCGCCTAATGCACCTCTGAAGAGCCTGCTTATCCTAGCGGCGGCGAGAGACATCCAAATTGTGCCACATTGGCTCCCCTCCGGGGAAAACACATTAGCAGATGCGCTCTCACGTAATAACCTTCAAGCGATTGCTAACATATGTCCCCACTGGCAGGATCTCTCGGCATTGAACCGCCCGCGTGGTTCTCTTCACGAGCTCATCAGCTCAACGCAGGCCACCTAAAGCTGCTCTGGAACGGACTCGGCGCCAATACGCGCTCCGTATACCTCTCCGTTCAGCGTAACTACGAGAGGCACTGCGCGCTACACAACTTATCAGCGTGGCCAGCTTCAAGGCAGTCGTTGATCTCGTGGCTAACTTCACGTCTCCTTGGCAATTCCAGCCAGAAAGCAGTCAAGCCAGATACCGCACTGGCAGACTTAGCCGCTCTCCGAGCCTACCATGTTGATAACTTCCTTGATGATCAACTCTTTAATAACAAACACTTTCGGCGTCTCATCGACGGCGCGAGAAGACTTACCCCAATGACCAAAGCACGGGTTAGAAAGCCCATTTCGCGCGAGGCCATTACGAAACTATCAGCAGGCATAACCACACTCCCGTTACAGTCCTCTGAGATGACCATGGACCTCAAGGACGACTTAAACTTCGCAACCGCCTGCCGGGTGGCATTTGCTGGGTTCCTCCGCGTCGGCGAATTCACCTACAAGAGAGAAGACCTCGGCACACCTTCTATCTTCTTAGCAACAAAGCTAACGCGCTCAGACATTAGATTCTCGTCCTCTTTGGACCATGCACAACTCACACTCAAGCGAAGTAAGACGGACCGCCGCCACGAAGGAGTACACATCATTCTTGCGAAAACTGGAGACGGAGCATGCCCGGTAGATGCACTTCAGAAGCTGCTACTCCTCGACCCTAGAGGGCCCGACGCCCCGTTATTCTCCTTCCACAGAAAACCATTCAGTCGCAACAACTTCCTCTCTACCTTTTCTACTAAGCTGAGAGCACTTGGGCTACAAACGGACGGCTACTCAGGCCACAGTTTTCGGAAGGGTGCAGCGCAACATGCACACGATAGTGGGATCCTCGACGACCAGATTCAGGTGCTTGGGAGATGGACGTCAGAGGCATTCCGGGTGTATTTCACAACGAACGCGTCAGTCTTGTATAAGCTCAACCACCAGTTCCAGACGGGCTCACCGGCTCCGCTGTCTCTGCTGGTTCCACCACCGTCCCCTCCACCATCCTAGTTTGGCCCGGGTCATTTGGGCTCTCTCTGACGCTACGGTTTAACGCGTTTACGCATAAGACCATAGCGACAGGTGACCCGTTACGGCCAAACCACATACACTCCGTCCCTCTTGACTGCGTGAGGTCACCAATAAAGGGGATAGTTTTATTGGGGTTGCCTCACGTGATGACCACACTGCAGAATAGGCTCCCCCGCCTTGGAGGGCTCACTGAGGAGTTCTTCTCCTCCTACAACTGCCTCACGGGAGTCAATTGCTCGCCTCTGCAAGTAGCTCGTCATCCCTCACGCAGTCAAGACTCGATTCTTCCCTCCCACCTTCCCTCTGTATATAGAACCACTGCAATATACAGACACTTGCCTCCCTACAGGGGAGCGCGGACGGGGCTCTCTCTGACGCTACGGTTTAACGCGTTTACGCATAAGACCATAGCGACAGGTGACCCGTTACGGCCAAACCACATACACTCCGTCCCTCTTGACTGCGTGAGGTCACCAATAAACTGCAGTTTTGTGGTGGCGATAAAGGCTGACATAATGCGCACGGGTCCGTCAAATTCTGCAGGCACGGGTACCCGTGCGCCTAGACGTCGCCATACGTTGCTCAAATTGTGTCCTCGTCTCCTCAAGCCCATGCTGTGTCCTCTTCTTGCTTGTGCCTTCTCATCTGCTCTCTTTCTCTCTCGCTGCGGATTCCCGTGGTTTAGTAGTTAATAGCGAACTAACTTGAAGCCTATTCTCCAAGTGTTCAGTGTCCTATGTACGGCGGCTGAAGCGGTGTCCGCTTGCTATGGCACGGGGTGAGGGTCTGAGTTAGATTGGAAATAGTGGGTTAGAGGGGTGAGGGAGGGGGTGGATGTCCGAGTTCGTCTCCCTAGTTAGCTTGCATCAAGGCGGCCTGTGGCCAATGCAAACCGGATCGTCGCTCGAACGGCTTCCAAGTTTGGCGTCTATTTTTGGTTGTCTGACAGCGACTTCCCTCTAAGATAGAAGGATATGTTGCCTCTTCGGGTGTTAGTGCATTGAAGCATTTCTGTACGATATGCCGTCCACTTTCGGCATCGGAAGAGGAAATGTTCAACTGTCTCTCTCGCTTGTCCACAGTCACACTGGTCCGACGGTGCCGCTTTGATGTGGAAGAGGTATGCGTTCAATCTCGCTATGCCCGTTCTGAGTTGAGCGAGCACACTCGCTTCCTTCCATGACAGCTGGTCGTAAAGTTGTCTCGTGTGCTTGTCCGGCAGTGCTGCGTCCACTTTTTTGGAGTGCCTTCCAACTTTTTCTGGCAGCGCCCTATTGGCGTTGACTTTCGAGCGTGCAATGCTGAGTGTTGTCGATCGCATTCCGGGAAACCGCTTTTGAGGGATGGCTCCCTGCCTTGTTGCCTTCCGTGCCTCTGCTTTGGCAAGCTTCAGAAGCTCGTTCTCGTCGCTTGAGGGTAGCTACAGGACCCTCACAACGTTTCCGTCTGCCCGCAGGTCTTCAATCGAATCGTAGATACAGCGTATATATTCTTATCCGGACTGTTGACGGGGTTGCTTGAGTGTAAGCGCAGCAGCTTTGTTGCTCGTTATCAGTGCGACGCTGCGATATCTACATTTTGGTATGGTTCGCCTTAGAGCATACGCCATTGCTGCAAGCTCTCCGCTATATGGATTCTGTTCCGTTCTCATACCAAGAGTAAACGAGAAAGCCACGAGCTTCGGACCACCTCGCATTGACACCGGAATCTGGACTGCTCCACCAACACCTACTACATCGTTCCGTGCAGAGCTGCTCACCGCGATGCGTATGGCCCAGCCTGCTTCCGCCTCTCTTGCTGCTGCCTTGTCGGTGATGGCTTCCACTCGTTCTTCCCATGGCGCTAAGGTAAGTGGTTGAATGGTTTCCAGCTGCTCCATTGGTACATCCCTAAGTGATGTTGTCACCTGGTAGAGTGGTGACCGATATGACGTTCTGAATGCTCGTATGCGAGACGTCAATCTGCGAAGAGGGTTGGTGTCGGGTAAAGTGTGGATATCCGTCCACATCTTGATTGCCCTCTTCCAAAACCGTTGCTGTGCTGGAGCGATATGAGCTTCTGCTTCTGCCACGCTCGTTGCCACAGTGCTAAAAGTCCCGACGATTGCCTGTACTCCTGCTTTCTGAACCCGGTTGATCGGTCCTATGCGGTCGATATAGCAAGCTTCCACAGGCTCTTGCGAGGTCTATACATATCATCCTGGCCACAATGTCCCTGTGGGGAGTTGCCATAATTCAGGTCCGTACATCGCTATTTCGGGAGAGAGGCAACGGCTGATAGTGAAAATGAGCACAACAACCTGTTCTATGGAGGCCTTGCTCCCGTCGATGTCAGTGGTCAGCGGTCTCCGAGCGCTGCTATAAGGCATAGCGCGTCGTGGACGCGTTGGGTACTCACTGGGGTGTGTGGCACGCGGAGGCGCTCGTCAAGATTTGTCCCGGACTAAGTGGGCACGGGATAGGTCCTGAACTCGTCCTGGCTACCAATCAGCACGAAGTGTTCGGCATCGTAAGGGTGGGCCGATATGACAACCTGCTGAAATCTAAGAATAGCCATAATAGCGGTAGTCTGCAGATCTCGACAAGGAGGTGTCATGATAATTGTATCCACCACTAGTACGCGGGGCGGGCGTGAACTGCTTGCTGTTCAATGTTCATTTAAGCATCGACCAACTAAGCGGGACGTGCCACGTGATTGGAAGGCCTAGGCTTATGATGTAAGAGTGGGTAACACCAGCCCCAGCCATAAGAGTAGGGAGTGATTAACAAGCAACCACCCTGGAGTAATTTGCAACCCATTTTGTGGCTGGACCCACTTCATTGAGGCTGGACGCCGGTATCGGCTTTTCACACCAAAACCCCTCACTTTCTGTCCAGCCCACGTTTCCCGCGTCCACACACAAAATCGAACGCACAATAACCCCCAATTTGAAGCCGTCACCACACGCCCTTGCCACCAAAATGAAGACTCTCTTCGGCCGTAAATTTCTCAGCCTTGCCGCCGCGGAGACGGAATTACATTCCGCCGCCAAGGCTGCCGGCTTCAGCCTCGCAATTCAGACTAAGAAGCCCAACGCCGCCAACCCGGTCAGAGTGGTATTCCGCTGCTGTAAGGGCCGGAAGTATGCCTCGCAGTCAGCTGGCGGGATACACGTGACCAAGAAGAGGAAGACTAGCACTCAGATGACCGACTGTCCCTTTAAAATTGCTATTCGGCTGCATCACACCACTGGAGGCGGAGAAGTCTGGATGGTAGAAGGTGTAAATGCCGACAACAGCAGCGAACATAATCACCCATTCTCAGCGCCAGCTGCATTTTCACGATACCGTAAAGAGGCCATTATGAAGCTCAAAGACGGCATCATCAACCGCTGGAATACTGGCACGCAACCTATGCGCATTCTCTCGGAATTGCAGACCCACCCCGACCCCGATGTCCAAGCTACTACCCGGCATGACTTACGCAACCTCCTCAATCGACATCGCCGTGAGCAACTTGCTGGCCGCACACCGCTTCAATGGCTGTATGACCAAATGCGATCAGAGGACTTTATTTTCGAGGACCTAAGGGACGAGAAAAACCACATTTTATGTCTCTTCATCGCCCCAAAGTCCGGGATTTCTCTTCTTCAGCAACATCCTGATGTCCTGTTATGTGACTCCACTTACAAGACTAACCGGTTTAACATGCCACTATTCAGCCTTTGCGGTACAACAGCTGCTAAGAAGACCTTCCAAATTGCAACCGCATTTCTCAACGGCGAAGCTGAACCCCAATTCAGCTGGGCTATGTGCCATTTCGTCACACTGCTAAAAACGGCGAAAATTGACCCCCCCCGCATCATCATAACGGACCGGGAGTTGGCCCTGATGAATGCCTTAAAAAGGAACCCCCTGTTAGACGCCGTGCCACATATTTTATGCCGGTGGCATGTCAATATGAATGTACTTGCTAAATGCAAGCAACATTTCCCTAAGGCAATACGTCAGGGAAATGCCACTATACGTAACTCGGCTTTTCAGGACTTTCTAGATGAATGGAACAGCCTCGTCAACAGCAACACAGAAGCTGACTTTCAGAAGACCTTGGCCGAGTTCCAACGCCCTGGAAAACACCCGCAAAAAGCCGTGGATTACGCCATGCACACCTGGATTACGCCATGGAAAGAGAAGCTCGTCCGCTGCTACGTCGATAAACTCCGCCACTTTGGCCACTCGACAACGTCAGTGATAGAGTCAATGCATTCAGCTATGAAGAAATTCCTCTGGTCCAGTCAGGGTGACTTATCTACAGCTTTCCGTGCCCTAGATGTCTTCTGGATCAGCCAGAAATCGATTCTTTCGACACAGCGTGCAATTAGCAGCCACAAGCAACTCACCACCACGCTTCATATCATGTATGCTGATGTAAAGCATCTCATAGCTGCTCAGGCTATCACTCTCATGGCCCAGGAGCTAAAGACTCTAGATAAGGATGAGTCCAAGGAGCCGGTAGGAGACTGTGGCCCCTGCCGCATCACAACAGTCTTTGGGCTTCCTTGCCGGCACCTACTTTGGCGGCACCGTAAGGACCAAGAGCCGTTGAGGCCGGCTGATATTGACCGTTATTGGCATTGGCAGCGTGACTTGCAGGGCGCAGACACGCGCACTCCTAAGCAGTCAGATCATCCCTATGATCCTCACTTTATGCGGGGAAAGGGGCGCCCTAAGGGTGCCCTAGGACTTGAGAAGAGTGCGGCCGTCCGGACTTCGCGGCGAGGCCCTATTTTAGCTGAGCAGGTTGAAGAGTGGGAGAAGGTTGAAGCAGCTATATCACGTGACCTTCCTATTCGGGATGGTCAGCCTCACGAGCAGCCAATCAAATTCGCGTACCCCACACCAACTAACGACACCACGGCCGCGGCTGCCGAAGTGGAAGCCGCCGTTTTACGCGAGGCGTCGCAACCACGGTCAATGCCACCACCTTCCACGGCCCCTGCTGCAATCAACACTTCAAAGGAGTCAACTACATCATTGGGATTACGAAGATTGGAAGCAGGGGATTCGTATGAGCCTGGTACCGAGCTGCACCGGTCATACATGCGCTCGTTCCAGTACTTGGAAGTTGATGATGACGCAGCTGACGACGCCGCTGCAGGCGCTGTGGCCACAACACCAAAGGAACTATCGCCAGTTGGGGATAATGAGCTGGCCGAGGCCTTCAGCCAATTCTCGCTGTGGTCAGAAACGGATGCACCAAGTAAATCACTTCGCCCTGCCTTCGAAGAGCGTATGTACCAGCTAGCACTAGAGCTTGAGGCAGGGGGGCGTGATGAGGTCGTAGATGGAGGCATGGATGATGACGTCAATGAGGAATTTGAATGCCCTGATAGCGGTCCCTCTATTGAGGTATTAGGCGGTTAGTTATTTCTAAAAGAACAGGTTGATTGTGTGCACTCTCAAGCTCTCGTAGTAAATTTGGTGTGAGCTGCGGAATCGGACCAAAGGTGGGGTTCAGCCACAAATTGGGTTGCAAATTACGCGAGAGTGGTTGCTTGTTAATCAGTCCCCTGAGAAACACTCTTTACACTCTTTACACTCTTTACACTCTTTACACTCTTTACACTCTTCTAGGCGAAAGAACGGGTTGGCGCTGCCGTGAGCGTGGCACCGGGAGATGGACGCGACCGCCGAGGAGATCATGGTCGCGGGTGGGGATTCGGTGACCGCGACGCGTCGCTCGTCGAGACCCGTGAAACCAACCGCGAAAGCCCAAAAGTTTTGGCAAGTAGCCTCAAGCCAGGCCGGGACATCCAAGAATGCCGGCACAAAGCAAGTGGCAGCAGGCGACAACGACTGGGAAAATGCGGACGAGGGACTGCAGGCTGTGGATGGCGCGGCCCGCAGCGATTCATCGCTAATGCAGATGATGCTCCAGACGACGCTCCAGACGATGCTCCAGGAAACGTCGAGCCATCTTATGAGCAAGCAGAAACAGATGCTGGAGAGACTCTGGGATGCTTTGGTGGAGAACCAGCAGAAAGCGACAAAGGTGATTAGCGAGCAGCTGGAGATGATCCGACAACTCCAGCAGGAGATACGAACGGTCAGGGCCGAGGCGGCTGACGTCCGGAAAAAGGCCGAGGAAGCCAGAAGCATGCAGGAACAGACAGCACGTGAGATGAAACAGATGCGCGAGCAGCTGATTGAACAGCTCAGGCAGGTGAGGGAACAAGCGGCAGAAGAAACAAAGCAGTTGCGCGAGCAACTAGACGCCATGGCCAAAAGTATTCAGGCCAACAGCGCCCAGACGAGCCCGCACCCATCGTATGCAGACGTAGCCCGTACCCCGCCGTCAAGCCAGCCAAGCAACGTTCAAACGCTCTCGTCGATACAAACAACACCGTCCACGCT